>WBMZ01007647.1:0-284093 GCA_013400975.1 Atrichornis clamosus
GTGTGTATATATATGTATATATGCTAGTTATTATGGACGTATAGATTGTTAGGGACATAATATATCAATATATGGATATGATAACATATTTATTTTTATATATATAATATACAATTATGAAAATAATAATATTGATCTATGGATACATTATTATATATAATAACATGCATATAGAATATAATATATCCGTAATATATAGATTATTGATATATTTATAATATATGAGTTATAGATATCCATAATGTATGGGTATGGATATAACCACATATATAGGATATAAGGGATATAATTTACATTATTTATAAACATATCCATGTGGGATGTGATTATAAATTGTGGATATAGGATAAAAATAATATAACAAGTATAATAACGTGGATAGAATGAATATAATTTGTATAATTTATAATCATACCCATATTACGATGGACCCCGTGCTCTCAGGGCCCTGAGGGCTGCCGGCCGCGCTGCCTGTCGCGACTGCCGGTCGCCGATCGGCGACACGGACCCCCGAGGGCTGAGGTCAGCACTTATTTATGACATTAAGAATTATGTTATGTTTTTTATATGCCGTGCTGGCGGCGGGCGGCCCCGGCGCGGGGTAGGGCGGCCGCGGCTTCATGAGGCCCCCGCGGGCGGCGGGCAGAGCGCAGGGGCGGTGGCGGCGGGAACGGGTCAGTGCCCGGGGGAGGCCGCGCTGCGCTTCCCCCCTCTCCTCCGGGTGGGCGCGCCCGCTGCCTTCGGCCGCGAACGGGCGGGCGGTACCATCCCCGTCAGGGAAAGGGGAGCTCGCCTCACTTAGGCCTCCCCCGGTAGGGAATGGGCCAGCCCGCCTGCCCGTTGTGAGCTGGCGGGAAGGGGCGGTACCATCCCCACGGGCGGGGGTGCGGGCGTGGGTTGTGTGGGACGGGAGGGCAATGACACACCTGTGCCATCAGCATCCTTCCCACGAGGAACACATATAATCACATATATTTTTATATAATATATCCCTCTTTCCCTTAGGTTGTGTCGTCTTGTGCTCCTCGTGTCCTTGTCCCACGGACCAGGGCTGAGAGGTCCATTTGTCCTGACAAGGTGAGTTTTTGTTGGGATGTCGTGATGAAAACTGAGAATCTGGAGGGGTTTTAGGACTTCCTTGCCTGGCCATGAGCTTTATCCTTAAAATTAGGCTGTGCTGAAAACTGACTCTGAGGTAACGTCCACATTTCTCAGATAAATACACTGTGAATGGGAGAACTGATGGAGATGTAGGGTAAAAGCTAATAAAATGAATAATAATAATAACAACAACAACCACTTCCCTTGGAATTGATGAAGCTCCTTTAGGAGTTCTGTTTACAGCTTGGTATCATAAAAATTTAGCTTTGGCCTTTGTATCTCCAGACGTACTATAAAACAAGCATTTTTATTTATTTTCCAATTGCAGAGAACCAGCAGGAATAATGACAGTGAAATCTCAAAGCTTTCTGTTGTGTGTGTAGTGTCCCTGAGATATAAAGTTCACGCGATCATTTATAAAACTGTCTGCAAAGATAAAACTAATAGGAATTTTTTAAGGCAGGTTCTAATCATGGTGTTGGCTACTCCATGTGCTTTTTAAAAAGTACAAACATGCTACATGTTGTCTGTAACCAAAACGGCTGAACACAAAATTGTGGTCACTTGTTAGTGTTGGTAGGTCACAGAATGGTTTGGGTTGGGAGGACCTTAAAGCTCATCCAGTCCCACCCCCTGCCATGGGCAGGGACACCTTCCACTATCCCAGGTTGCTCCAAGCCCCGTCCAGTCTGGCCTGGGACACTTCTAGGGATCCAGAGGTAGCCACAGCTTCTTTGGACAACCTGTGCCAGGGCCTCCCCACCCTCACAGGGAACAATTTTGTCCCAATATCCCATCTATCCCTGCCCTCTGGCAGTGGGAAGCCATTCCCTGTGTCCTGTCCCTCTATCCCTTGTCAATAGTCTCTCTCCATCTTTTCTATTGGCTTCTTCAGGTCCTGGAAGGCCCCAGTTAGGTCACCCCAAAGCTTCTCTTCTCCAGGCTGAACAATTCCAGTTCTCTCAGCCTTTTGGGTGGTTGTTGCGGTCTAATGAACAGGAGAACATCTTGCTGTATTGAAGCTGTGTTGGACTTTTTCTAAGAGACAGCTCATCAGACTTGCTTGTGGAGCCAAATGCAGCACTTGCAGCACGCATGAGGAGAGGTGTTTGTTTCTGGAGACAGATGTTTAGCCAGGTGACTCAAACATCACCTCTGTTTCCTTCCTTGGTGTCTTTGCCCATTGAATGTTGGCTTTTATTTTGGGCCAAGTCTCTTTATGTGCCCTGAAAAACTGCCTGGCTGTCCCCTTTGCAAGGGCAGGGACTTGACCCTCTGGGGTGCTGAATATCCCTGAGCCCTTCCAGGGTAAAAATCTGCTAATTCCACAGTGTCACCAGCCTCAGAGTGGCTGTGGTGTGGGCTGGGTCACCCTGGATCTTGCTTACAAAAGTAAAATCAACAATACCCACTTCGGCAGAGCATTTTGAGCTTTATAACCAGAGCACTGTGCCTTTATTTTCAGTGTCGGTGGGACTTGATGAATTATTCTTGAGCCAGCAATCCCAGAGCTAATGAGCCTCTTCTCAGAACCCTTGAGTCATTCAGAGAATTTTGGGGTTTTTTTTGAACACTCACAAACAAGGGCACTTACAAAACAAACAGCACCTGATTTCCATAGACAGTCTTTGGGAAAAAACACCACCCCATTAATTACAGTTGGTTTTTGTTGTTTTGGTTTTTTTTTTTTTTTTCAAATGCTGCCTTTTATCTCCCTGTCTGGAGGGGCCCGTTCCATACTGCTTGGCACGGGCGAGGTGCTTAACTGAGCTCCAGGTTTTTATTGCCAGTTGTGTGCTCACCACTTTGTGGTTCCATGGGCAGGCCCCGGGGGCAGGATGTCGGCGCGGGGTGCGCTGAAGGCCGTGCTGGTGGATCTCAATGGCACCCTCCACGTCGAGGACTCGGCCGTGCCAGGCGCTCAGGAGGCTCTCAAAAGGCAAGTTAACCTTCTGGTTTTCCTAGGTTTGCTCTGGTGGGTTGTGTCAGTGCTGTTTGCAGAAAGAGGTAGTAGGTGAACAGGCCTGGGGCTCGAACACAGGGCCAAGTCCTGCTTTTTTTTACACCTGCCAGGAGAATTCAGGAGAGGTCGGAGATGTTGAAGAGTCACTTGGTGTCAGTTGAGCCCCCACTGCTTTCCCAAGTGGCTCTCCATGTGTTTTCTAAGCCTTTTCCAGACACAACCCCCCCACTATGAAAGGTGTTTCCACTGATTCACATGTGACGACAGCCTTAGTTGAGCTGAGTCCAGGTGAATTACCCCACATACACCAAAGTCACTTCAGCTGAGCTGTTCCTCGTGGCTTTGTTTAACTACAGGAGCCTGATCCTCTGTCAGAGCTGAGCTAAAGTGGAACAGCAGAAAAGCTTGGCCTAGTGGGCAAGACAACCTCTGCAGCGTTCTCTTTTCATTCACACAAGACTTTTCTCGGTTATTACTATTTTTAAAGTTTCTTTCTGCTAGGTAAACAACCTTGGTTTTTTTAGCTGGAGAAGCGTTTGATCATATAGCCCATCTTTTGTAGGAACTTCAACACATTAATAAACAGGACATTTAACTCTTGTGAGAAGAGAAAGTGAAGGAAACCAAGGCACAGCAAAATGATTTAATCCAACCAAGTCAGTGGTGAAATAGGACTCACAATCCCAGGAATATATACTCTGTTTTCCTGGAGAAGACACCTTGCAATGGCTGAGGAAAAATCACAAAGTGATACTGTGGTGAATGACGGAGGACACTGCAAGATTCTGTGGCAGTAAGGGTTCATCAGGGTAGAGTGGCAGGGCTGAGTTAAGTGATGATAAGGATGAGCAGTCTTTGCTGGAGTTGGATGGGCTGCTAGGAATTTTATACAGCCCGACTGTTGCTCAGGGGGCAAGTTCACAGAGGGCTTAGGAAACTGCATTTCTCACAAGTAATGCTGTGGAAATAATTATGTCCTAAAGACGTAAAACTGCAAGGGAGTAAGAACTGCTAAAACATTGGGTACTAATTCATTTCCCTTTCATTCACTGCACTGTGTTATCTTGGTGTTTCATGCTGCAGGGAGAACTTGTGCCAGGTGAGAGTCAGTGTTCCTGAAAATCCATATGCGTGTGTGCTGTCACAGGTATGGAGAGCAGGTGTCATTGCACTGCAGAGAACAGCCAGGTCTTTTTGCTTTGAAAAAAATTATTTTCTCATTCTCTTTTCTGACAATCCATGTCCGTGTCCTTCCTAAAGAGAAGCTGGAATTACTGACATGCAGCTTGCTCAGGGAACAAGTGGAGAGATGTGTTTTTTTAGGGTTACTGCATTCATGCTTCTCCACTGAGGTCCAGAGGGAAAAATAATATTAATTTTTTATTTTATGATCACCCAGAGGATTTTTTTAGCAGCTCATACCTGTGGGGGGTCAGTGTACCTGATAAACAAGAGAAGTAGGTGGCAGAAGGAAGTCTCCAACACTGACCAACTGTATTCTGATGTTCTCCACACGGTCCTGATGCCAGTGTTTGTTCCTATAGCAACAGAGAAAGTGATGGTGGGGGAATAATTAAAGGCAATGCTGGTGAAACTGTCACTTAAAATTATTTGATTGTTGGCAGCATTTGCTGTGAGTGTAGGGCAATAATGTGGTTTTATGTGATACTGGTGTTCCTCAGGAAGGGGAGAAATGGCTGCAGAAGCTGACAAAAATCCACCACCAAGGTAACACAGGCTCCTGAATGAGCCACAGCTGCTGGGAAATTCACCCAGCAGTGGAGTCCAATATATTAATTTAGCAACAAGCTTCTTTTGTGTGCTTGTTTTGATCCAGAATGCGGGACTGGCTTATTTATTGTGTAGTTTGAATAAAAAGGCTTTTCAGACTAGTTACCGTAGATGTGCTTGCTGCTCCTGTGAAGATGGAGCTTGGAATCACCATTTCCCTTGGGAATTTTCATGGTAGATGGGGAAGAGGAGGCGGGGGAGACTTGTCTTGCTGTAGTCAGTGTAAATCTTGCTGTCCGTTCCACATCTCCCTCCAGCCCACAGAAGTTCTTGCGTGGCACCAGTGCCCTGCGCTTTTGCTCTGCAGCCTTTAGGACCATTTTCAGCCCCAAAGAGAGGTGCAGGTGTGAGAATAGGAGGGGCCTGTGCCCAGTGTCCCTCTCCATCCCCCCTCAGGCTGCGCAGTGCCCCCGTGACCGTCCGGTTTGTGACCAACACCACCAAGGAGAGCAAGAGGGACCTGCTGGAGAGGCTGACCAGGCTGGGGTTTGACATTGCAGAAAACGAGATCTTCACGTCGCTGACAGCAGCCAGAAACCTCCTGGAGCAGCAGCAGGTGCGGCCCCTCCTCCTGGTGGATGACAGGGCCCTGCCTGATTTCACAGGTGAGGTGCTCAGGAGGGAGAGTGGGGGACGTTGAAGGAGGAATCATTGTGCTCTTGGTCATGCGTAGGCCTCTAGCTATTGCTATGAAATGTGGAACTCCGCAGGGTCATAAAGACCCTTTCTTCTTTTTAAATTAAACAACAAGCAGCCTGAAGTTACAGCTTCTTGGGAACCAGTGGAACTGGCAGAAAAGGCCTTCAAATTGAGTAATTTGAGTAAAAACTCCATGCTTTTCACTTATTTCCAATGTTTAAAAAAAAAAAAAAAGTAACAGTTATCACCACACCTTTGGAGATTTAGTGCACCTACCAGTGCTGGGATTTTTTTAATAGCAAGGATATGTCAATTTGTGCAATACCTGCTTTTCAACAGAGGTGTTGCCCATAAAGAGCTGAAAAAACAGGCACATGCAGGAGGCTTTTTCTCTCTGAATAGGTTATTATTTAATGCAAAATCTCCAGGCAGTTATAGTTGTTTATCTTATATTGAACATTTAGGTTTCACTCCATGTAGTTGGATACCTTCTTTGGTGACAGAAGGTTCACTCCCCTGACTTATCTAAATAGTCTTCTCTAAAGACCTGGTCAAAACCTGGTTTGCTTTCAGATGCTCCCATTTTCCTCTCTCAGCAGTAAGGGGAGTAGAAGATGATGTGTTCTCACTTGGACACATCTGGCAGGGGTCTGAAGCTAAACCCACATTGTTGTTTTCAAGGATAGTGAAGATTCCCACTTCTGTAACATACTCAGAGTTGAAAACTATATATTTAATATTCAGTTCTTTATTTAAAGTCAAGGCAGCAAAAATGTGGATGGCTTGCCACTGCTCCCTGCCCCTTGCCTTGCAAACTAAATCCGTCTGGCTGTGTAATTTAAGTAGGTTCTAATCTTGCTAAGATCTAGAAATTTCCTGTTAAATTTTGGTGCCGTAGTCTAGTCAGTAATCTTCAGATAGATAAGTGTTCAGGAGAAAAGCCTCTGTGAGAGCAGTGAAACCTGATAATCTGTTCTACCTAACAACATATCCATAGAAATGTGCCCCCAGCAATATTCTGTATTTGTGTTCCCAGGAAGGCTTTCTTGGGTGAGAAACAGCAGAGGTGGCAGCTCTTTCACTGGAATTATTTAAATCAGCTTAATCTCCATGGTTTTGGGATCTTTCAATCAGTTTCACAGTAGCTGATGCTAATTTTTGTAAAAGATGGCACAGACAGAGGTATTGTTGGGGCACATTGGTGCATTTTCTGTATGCTTGGGTCTGGAATGGGTTGTCTGTTTTTCGTACAAGGGGTTTGGCTCACATTTTCTCAGTGCTGCTCTTGGAACATTTAAGTACAGTGGAGAATGCTTTAAATTGCTCTTAATGGTTGCCATTGAGCTATTCTTGGCTAATCTCTCTATAACGTTGGTCACAGATGGATGAATGTAATCCTTTCTTGGTTAAAGGTTCCAGATGCTTCTGGGTGATGTCACAAATCCAACGTGGAATCTCTGAGGGTGTGTTTTGCTGGCTGAGCCAGCTGAGGGATGTGCAGCAGGGGACCTCAGCCAGCAGGCTGGGATGACACTCTGGAGAGCCGGCCAGGAGCTCTGTTTGTCCTGGTAAAGGTGTAGGGGATGTGTTTGAAGGTGGAACACAATCCCCAGCGAGGGCAGGGTGCAGCTGATAACGTGTCATTAGCAAAACCCTCCTGCTGGTGCTACTCTGCTCCCATTGCTGGTTCTGTCCAGAGGTGGAACTGCAGTGGAGCTGTTCTCAAGGGCATTAATCCACATTTTAAAAAGACCTTCCAGGAAAGCCCAAACTAATTTACTGTTACAATTTCTAGGCCACGCTGCAATTCCATCTTCATTGTCATAAGCAGACTGATGCATGGAGCAACAGCCATTGAGCTTCCTGTGGCTAAAGGGGATAGAAAAACTGGATGGGATTCACTCATCTTCCTGCTTCACTGTCTCACAAAGCACATAAAGAGATGTCGAGAGGGGCTCTCAGATATCAGTTAAAAGAGAGGTTTGTGTGGCCTGCTGCATTTCAGTGGAAGCAGTGACAGAATCACTCAGCAGTTGCTCTTAAAACTGCCCACCTTCTGAGCTGTGTTCACCCTGGAGGGTGGAACAGCCTGGATACAGCAACACCTTTTCCACAAATGTTTTCCTCATTTATAAAAAACATAAAAGCAGTCTCTGTGATAACGTCTGCATGGGAAAATGCTTGGTTTTGCTCTGAAGTGATTAAGTGCACTTTGCTGAGTGCTGCTAACTGTGAGTTAAATTCTGTCTGCTCAGAGTCTTGTTCTGATCTTCCAGGGATTGGCACTGATGACCCCAATGCAGTGGTGGTGGGACTGGCTCCTGAGCACTTCCACTACGAGATGATGAACAGAGCGTTTCGGTGAGGCAGCCCCTCAGGGGGTTTGGGGTGGTGGCTGTCCTGTGCTGGGCTCTCTTCTCCTTCTGGGCAAAAAAGGGGTGGTAGGAATGTCACGTGTTATGCAGCACATTAGGGAGACACTAATCTTGGTGGATTTGGGGCCTTCACCATGAACTTCAGGCAGTCCAGACCTCATTTTTACAGCTTTTAGTCCGTAAGTAAACTGCAGAAGTGCAGTCACTGGGGGGGGAAAAGTTAGCCATGCATCAAGAGGAAATACACAAAAACAAGGATGTGGGGATGCATTCACAGAATTACAGTTATTTAGGTTGGAAAAGCCCTCCAAGACCACTGAGTCCGAGCTGTGCCTGACCCCACCTTGTCACCCAGCCCAGAGCACTGATTTCCATGTCCAGTCCTTCCTTGGACACCTCCAGGGATGGAGACTCCAGCACCTCCCTGGGCAGCCCCTTCCAATGTCTAATTACCCTTTCTGTGAAGAAATTCCTCCTGATGTCCAAGCTGAACCTCTCCTGGCACAGCTTGAGGCCGTTTCCTCTTCTCCAAGAGGAGAGACAGCTTCAATATTCAAAGCCCAGCCTTCAGAGCCCAAGTGCTATAAGGAAGGAAACCCAGTATTTAGGGCAGATTATTCCTTATCTACCTAATGCAGGATATCCAGCAGTATCTTCTGAAGCATCTTCTGTTCAGAAGTGGCCTGCAGAACATGCTGGGCCAGGTGAACCATGGAGCTGATCCTGTGTGTTTTATTTCTAACACGCTTCATGTTGTCTGTAGACTAGATGGCAGATCAGATAAAATCTATCAGTGACCATCCATGAGCCAGGCTGCAACAGTGTGTGCAGAGCCATGCGTCCTTCTCTCTGATTCTACCTCGACACCACACTCTTCAACTTTAAAAAACCTTCAACTTGAGGAGATTGGATGTGAACCTGTTGCTGAGTGTAGCCCCAGTGATGTGTGTGATGAGTCCTTTCCCCTCTTGCTCACAGCATGGTGGCTACCGCACCATTTTGCACCTTGAAATCTGGTGAAAACCCTGGTACCAAGCACCTTAATCTGTCTTTATAACCATAAAGTCTGAAGAGGGAGAATCAATTATTGCTCAGTATCTGAGGGAGGCTTCTTGGAGTGGGAGGCCACTGCTGTCCTTGTCTGCTGCCAGTTCTGTGTCATGACAACAGGTGTTGACCCAAACTGACTCTGTCTGCCTTGTTATTGTTTGTTTCCAAAGGCCTGGAACTGCATGAGCTCAACCCATTGAGCATCTCAGTGCTTACTTCATTTTTTTAATTGATATTCCTGTCCTGAATATATTAGTTGTTGAGTAATATCTGCTCTTTGCTTTGGGCTGGAGACCAGGACACTTAAAACCAGGATGGCTCTGTCTGACCTGTAACACCTCACTGACTTGTCCTGGGTGTTTTCCCCAGTCCTCTCTTGGGGATAAACTTCTGCTGGTATCAGTTCTGTTTGCCCTGATGGAAATACTAACCACTGGCACATTCTCTTCTTACCAAGCCTTGCCCTATTCCTTCTCCTTTGCTGCTCAGATAATTAAGTCACTTGGGATTTGCATTGAAAGTGAAATTGCATCAGGATTCCAGAACTTTGACATGAATCTGATTAAATGCAGACATCTACAGTGCAGGTGCCTGTGTCTGTGCTGGTGATCTGGGCTCTGGAGGAGTGAGGGAGGCACTTAAGGCATTTTCCCCCTAGTAGTGCTTAAAATAGTGCAGTTGAACTGTGCCCTGGAAGTGCCTTTTCCTCTGCACTGACTGTGAGGAGCCCAGGCTGACTAATTACCTGGTAGGCAGCTATTCCATTGACACCCAACATTAACTTAGGTAAATCTAACCCAACATGAGTCCCAAAACGAGATACACAGAGTATGGCTGTTCTCCAGGCACCACTTGAAATGACTGAGACTAAATTTCTCTTTTGGTGTACGTGGGATTTTGATGCCACATTTGAAAGAATTCTCTCAGGTGAGATCTTCCCTGCAAACTGCTGAATGTAGTGGCTGTAGTGATGCTGTCAAATTAAATTTTTCTGTGTCCTGGAGGCATCCTCCCTCCGTGAACATGTCTGGCTGCTCACAGATACACAAGCCAGCTCTCTTCTCCTTCAGCTTGCTTTGGAATGCATTGATTCAATAGGAGTGTTTTGTGATAATTAAGTGAAATGAAATATCACTTACGTCCCGCTCAGAGTTCCCAGGCTGCTCTGCAGACATCCTCCAGGGAGCATCCAGCTCACCTCAGCCAGCCTCTTACAACAGGGGCAAAGCAAGACTTTGTCTGTTTTCTTAAAGGCATTTTTTTGTTTTGTTTTGTAAACCAGAAATTAAGGGGAACGGAATCCTCCCTCCTGCCCTGAGGATAATAGTTGTTACCCTCCTACCTGTTGTGATAAAGACTGGAGTGACCTGCAATACCTGGAGAAGGTGTAAAATCAAAGGGAAGATGTTTGGCAGTCATTACCTGCAGATGCTGTCTGGAGGGCTCTTTTTGCACTGGGATGTGGGGAGGGGAGGACTGCAATAACATTGCTGTGCTTGGTGGAGCGGGAGCATTCCTCTAGTGCAGCACCTGCACAGGCTTCCCTTGGCTGCAGGACATGGGGATGCTGTGCGTGCTGGTAAGGAAAACCCACGAGGCACACCACAGAAACGTAGGAATCAAAGATGAGGTGCGGGTTCTGTGGAAGCAAACCCTCAAACTCCCGCTGTTAACTGGGGAATTCAGTGGGATATGAATGCATCAAATAGCTTTGTGGGTTTTTCGTGTAACTTGGTACTCTAATTCCTTCAATGTTAAAATACAAAGTTAAGGTCAAATGATTCATCCTGTACTTGTAAGAAATTCTTCCCAGTGAGGGCAGAGAGGCCCTGGCACAGGTTGTCCAGAGAAGCTGTGGCTGCCCCATCCCTGGAAGTGTTCAAGGCTAGGTTGGATGAGGCTTGGAGCAACTTGGGATAGTGGAAGGTGTCCCTGCCCATGGCAGGGGTGGGACTGCATGAGCTTTAAGGTCCCTCCCAACCCAAACCATCCTGTGATTTTGTGAAAGCTCCTTGAGGCCTTCAGCTGTAAATATAACTTCTTTAATGTAATTTTTGTTCTTTCTTCTTCATTCATTCTTCAGGTTGATTTTGGATGGGGCACCTCTTATAGCAATCCACAAGGCCAGGTATTTCAAGAAGAAGGATGGCTTGTCTCTGGGGCCTGGCCCTTTTGTGACGGGGCTGGAGTACGCGGCCGACACCAGAGCGACCGTGGTGGGGAAGCCAGAGAAGACATTTTTCCTGGAGGCTCTGCGGGGCACTGACTGTGCCCCCGAGGAGGCCGTCATGATCGGAGATGTACGTGGGCACCAAACCCCTCCCCACGTCCTGCCGGGGCAGTGCTGCTCTCCACCCTGTGCAGTGCCTGCCAGGGGAGGTTCCAGAGGATGGAACAGTCATTTCTGGAGATGGGCAGTGGAGCTGGGGAAGGGGCTGGAGCAGCAGGAGCGGCTGAGGGAGCTGGGAAAGGGGCTCATCCTGGAGCAAAGGAGGCTCAGGGGGGCCCTTCTGGCTCTGCACAACTCCCTGACAGGAGGGGGCAGCCAGGGGGGTCGGGCTCTGCTCCCAGGGAACAGGGACAGGAGGAGAGGAAATGGCCTCAAGCTGTGCCAGGGGAGGTTTAGATTGGATATTAGGGAAAATTCTTCATGGAATAGGATTTTAGCACTGGCACAGGCTGCCCAGGGCAGTGTTGGAGTCCCCATCCCTAGATTTAAAGCCGTGTGGATGTGGCACCTGGGGCCATGGGTCAGTGGTGGCCTTGGCAGTGCTGGGGGCACGGTTGGACTCCATGATCTTAGAGGGGTTTTCCAACCTAAGTGATTCCATGAAAGTTCACAGGATGTAGTGTGTAATCCCTGGGGTTACTTCTCTTACTTCAGTAGCTATTTGCTCAGAGAGCACATAGAAAACTACTCCTATGAGTATGAGTGACACTCCTATGAGTGACAGTTTGACCAATGGGTAGCTGAAAGATTTGAGTGTGTGTCCCTGCTCTTAAGTGACGTGCAAAGCAGAAGTCGTTATGGAAGTGTCTGTGCGCCCTAACCAGCTGCTCTCCTGCTGTGTCCCAGGACTGCAGGGATGATGTTGGTGGTGCCCAGCAGGCGGGCATGCGTGGGATTTTGGTGAGGACTGGTAAGTACTCGACGGATCGGCCATTTCAGGAGACAGCGGTGCCTTCAGGGATCTCACCCGGGGTACTGGCAGCCCCTGTGCCCAAAGCGAAGGTACACCCTGAGCCCTGGGGCCAGCCCTGGCGCTTTGTGACAGCCCACCTGCCACACCCACCCATGGGGGTGATGCAGAGGCAGATGCAGCCTGTCAAGCTGTAGATTGTGACAACAGGCCTAGAGCACAGCACACACCCCAGCCTGGTAACAGGGTGACACAAAGCCACAGGTGGGGACAGCTGCTCTTGTAGGTGTGAATTTCTGCTCTAATGACTCAAAAATCTAGCACTAATCACTGAACAGAGAGAACTGTTACTGTGACATCTTGGACTGCCAAAATTGTCACAGCGGTATAACCTCTGATCTCTCAGACACTGTGGTGACATTCCCTAGTAATTGCAGTGGTAGTTATACATGTGATTTTGCTTTGGATAAAAGAGGAATCCGAAGGGATTGGCAGGTATTGTCAGTGTTACTGATGGACTGGGTATGGTCTCTTTGAGGTGGCAACTGCTCATGTTACAGAGTCTCTTATGTTGAAAATGAAGGGAAATAATCCTCTCTTCCTTAGAAGAGCCTTCACAGAGGCACTTTTCATCAGGAACTGTAGTGATAGAACAAGGAGCGAGCACTGGGTTCAAACTGAAAGACAGGAAATTCAGGGTAGAGATTCTACAAAGAAGCTCTTCCCTGTGAGTGTGGTGAGGCCCTGGCACAGGTTGTCCCGAGCAGCTGTGGCTGCCCCATCCCTGGAAGTGTCCAAGGCCAGGTTGGACGGGCTGGGAGCAACCTGATCTGGTGGAGGGTGTCCCTGCCCATGGCAGGGGGTGGGACTGGATGAGGTTTAATGATCTCTTCCAACCCAAACTATTCCAGGATTCTATCATTCTATAAAAGTGAAAATAACATTATATTGCAAGAACCTACAACATGGACACCTGCCAGTACAGCAGAGTGAACCAGTGCCTAAGTAACACGAATTTTGAGTCAGAGCTGCCCTGGAGGAATCTTCAGTAGGGCTCAGCATTTGTTTAGGGAAGCCTTGTGGGATGTTTGTTGCAGGAGAACCTCAGATGGGCATTTTCCTACTGTTTCCTGGTTGGTACTGACATGATAAGGCTGTAATTTTCTGGGGGAAAAAGGATACTCAGAGGAGGTTGGTAAGTGGATGGTTGTGTTAATCTGTTCCAGGTAAATATCGACCGGCAGATGAAGACAAAATCAGTCCGGCCCCGTACTTAACCTGTGAGAATTTCCCAGAGGCAGTGGAACACATCCTAAAGCGTATGCTGTGAGAAAGGGAAGAGTTAGCTTGAAACATCTGTCTCACACCGTTTCCTTCATTCTTGCTTCAAAAATCAAGGTCCCAAGGTCAATGCATGCGTGGCACCAGAAACCTGCCTGGGCTGTGGGGCGCAGAGGATCCCCCTGGGCACAGTCACACACATAGGGAGTGTGGCAGAGTTCTGAGTATTTCCACTTTTTAAGGAATACCTGATGAAAATCCCCATCTGGAAGGTGTCACCTTCTGCAGAGCAAGTTAAACTGAAAACATGCACTGAAAATACTCAAACCTCAAGCACTAAACAGGGCCTTAGCCTGGAGTATGTCTCTGCTCTGCTCTGACTTAAAGGTAGAGGTTATGCATATTTAGAAGTGACTTTTAACTGAAAATATCACCATTGCTTAATAATAACTACCATGACTGTCTTTCATTAGAGCAAATCCTGTTGTTTTTCAAATTTTACATAAAATTAAAAACTGTCAGCATTTTACAGATGTTTTAATTAGATGCTGTTATTAAAAAGAATGATACAGAAACAAAACTCTGGTATTAAAAGCCTCAGAGACTGTGGCTTTTTAAAATTAGGCTTCAGCAGGGTCCTATTCATGCTACAGTTGCAAAATTTCACTGTTGTTGGGGATTTTTTTGTTTCTTTTTAATGTTATGGAAAAAATTCTTCACAAGCCATGGGGACAGATTCCAGTTTTTACAGTTGGTTAGCAGAGCTGTAAAATGAAATTTAATTCTGTAGCATGCAGTGCTTTTCCTATGCACTACATCCCCCAATATGAACCAACTTTGGTAATGATGGTAAATGGCTTTTCTGGTCCATTTGCAAACTGTAATAATCAAAGTCCTTTACAGTTGTTTTACAGTGCTCCTGTGTGTTAAATTATTAGATTGTAATTATGCATTACTGGAGTATTAACCTTATTGAAAATACAGTTTTGTGTTAATGAGCCATGCTCGTTCTTGTTAAACAAAACCATCGTGATGAATGAATTTCCTCACATGTGACAGCGTCTCTCTGCAGCCTCTCTTGGTGGGTGGTTCCTACATTCAGATTTAGTCTCTATCAGAAACAGAAATGGGTGGATGGAGGAGATTTTGCAGTAGAAACACAAGAATAAATCACAGAATCACAGAATTATTTAGGTTGAAAAAGCCCTCTAAGACCATCTAGTCCAACCATTCCCCCAGCACTGCCCAGCCCACCACTGACCCATGTCCCCAAGTGCCACCTCCGTGTGGCTTTTAGATCCCTCCAGAGATGGGGACTCCACCACTGTCCTGGGCAACACTTTCCAGGAAGAAATAATTCCAAATATCTAAGCTGACCCTCCCCTGGTGCAACTTGAGGTTATTTCCTCTAGCTGTGTCACTTGTCACACAGGAGAAGAGGCCCCTCGGGAAGAGAAGCCATCTTTAGATCGTGTCTGTGGGCCCTTGCATACTGTCACCTGCAGTTCTGGATAAATCCATACATCTAGTTTTTGTGCCAGCCATTCTGAACCTGCAGGTTCCTGCTTGGAAGGATGTACGGCAGGCCTGGGGTCAGAGTGAGGTTCAGGAGGTGGCAGATCTGTCAGCAAAATCCTGTGAAGACATTTCCTGTGGAGATTTCTGATAGCACGTGACTGATGCTAGAACTCAAAGGGACTGTCATTGCCTCAGAGGTCCTGGAACGTGCTGGAAAGCATGCACAGCCCTGGGACCTGGAATGCAGATGCACACAAGCCAAGGAAAACACTGGGAGAACTGCAAAGAGGGGAAGTGTCTTGCCAAGCAAGAGGGAGGGTAAGCGAGGGCAGTGATGAGACTGAGAAAATTACTTGTTGGAATTTCTAATGGAAAGAGTGCAGGACACGTGGCAGTGCTGACTGCTCAGCTGGCCATGTGTGTAGGCAGGACAGTTTCCAGTGGGGCTGGCATTTTCCACTGCCCTGCAAAGCTCACTGCAGAACTCCAGTGGGTCCAGGGGAGGGTGACACAGGTGATTTGGGGACTGGAGCATCTCTCTTAGGACAGACTGAGGGAGCTGAGGCTGTTCAGGTGCATGAGAGGGGCCCTCACCCCTGGGCGTCCCCGTGTGCAGGGAGGGGCAGAGCAGGGCCCAGCTCTGCTCCGGGGGGCCTGGAATGGCACAGGGGGAACGGGCAGGGACTGATCCCAGGAAGTTCCCCCTGCACAGGAAGCAGAACTTCTTCCCGGGGCAGTGCCCGAGCCCTGAACAGATTGTCCAGAGAGGGGCTGAAGTCTCCTCACTGGAGATGTCACAGAACTGTTGGGGAACAATCCTGTGCCCTGTGCTCCGGGATGGCCCTGCTGGAGCAGGGAGGTGGCACCAGATGTGACCCACTGTGGGCCCTCCCAGCCTGACCCATTCTGGGATTCTGGGATTCTGTTTTATGGCTGGCTGCAATACAGTTCTAATTAATTACCTAGTTAATGATCCTAAATCTGCTGATTTTCTAAATGTTTTTTCCAATTCCTTGCCTTTTACACCTTGGAGATACTACAAACCAACAGGAAAGAACACATTTGACACACCAAGGCTTTGAACTCATCTGAAAACAATGACAAACTAACCAAATTTACATGGCCCTGCGAAGGTCCTGAGTTTCACTGAAAGCTCCTGTTTTGTGTTTCATTAAGAAAGGTTTCTGCTGGTAAAGCTGTGCTGTGATGCTCTACTGAGTATCAGAAATGGAGATTTCATTATCTAACTGCTCTTAAACTTTGCTCCAGTGCCACCCCAAACCTGCACGCAGGTGTCATAAATAAAGACTGAGAAGCAATCAACCTTTTAAGTCTTTATACATAAAATTAAGGCAGGAGGCTCTGTTGCACAGGAGCTGCATGAGGAACGTTTTTTGAATGGTCATTAAAATGGTTAATAAAGAATAACCACCAATCCCTCCACCCACCCTTAAATTTTGAAAGTAAAGACTTCCCTCTGACACTTGTCACTGTGTTCTCTTCCTTGAAACAACAGCACTCCCTTCCCCATCACCACTCGATCCTTTAGAGGTCACTTTGGATAGCAAAAGGCTTGGAGGTTTTCAATTTTGGGGGTTTTTTTTCCTGTCAAACTGACTCGAATTCTCTCTGCCAAGCAGTGTACTTCTGGCTTAGGTTCTTTGCTGATGGCTTGGTGTGCGTGATCACATCCAGGAAATCCGCTGTTGTGATTGTGTCCAGTTGTATCATGGGCAAGTTACTGTTACCTAAAGAGAAGAAAGTTGAATAAATAGTGTTACTATTACCAAAAGACATTCTCTTATGTGCCTGCCTAATGCAACACTTAATGTAGGAAAACAACAGAACAGATGTAGTGACATAAAGAAAAATTTGTATCTATGCAGAGAGCAGAGGCAGCTTTAAAAGAAGCCCCAATTTTCATAAATCTAGATGGTTTAGAACTGTAGAGTTTAAAACTTTTCCAGGCAGAGATTAGAGCTCCACCTGCTGGAGTTAAAAATGATCGTTCCCAGAGTTAAGGCAGGAGATCAGCACTTCCCAGGCCGGATTCTCTGCTCAGAGCTGAGGTACCTGGCTGGTGATTTTCAAGAGCATCGAAAATCTTCCTCACTGGTCTCATGGCTGCCTCCTTGCACACGAGTTTTATGTCTGAGCCAGAGTATCCATCCGTTTCCTGTGATGGGATCAGAATGATACAGCTCACAAATTGGACAGGCATGGCATTTACATGCGTATCTACTGTGTATGCATTTACATAAAAGACTTGTGAAGTCTCTTGCTGTCTGAAATATACGTATATATATCCACACAGACACATAAACAAATCTGCTTTTTTGTGTACCCTTCCCTTCAAAATGATGTTGCTCATTACTTTTTTGAATGCCCAAAATACTGTGTAGGACCAAGGAAAATACTGGGCATTTTCTTTCTAAATGCCAGTTTTCTATAGGCCAAATAAAACCTTCCTTTCTGAGTTCATCTTTCCTGTTAATAAAATAACTGTATTGCCTTATTAACATTTATGGACCCAAAACTGAGCAGTATTGTCTCTGTGAACAGGAATAAAAAGGGTCAACTGGGTAAACTAAAATATTTAGGGGCTGGGGCCCTGAGCAGCCTGGGCTAATTGAAGGTGTCCCTGCCTATGGCTTGAGGTTGGAACAAAATGATCTTTAAAGTCCCTTGCAACCCAAACCATTAAAGACTGCTAGGATTCTATTTCCAAAGAATTCAGGTTGTGACAAAGGGCTAAATGAAGGAAGCCTGGGTATCTAGTGAGTCTCTTCACTATCAAATGCTCTTTTTTCCAGCAGCAGTGGAGCTGTGACAAACCTTCCCTACACAATTAACTGTTCATTACCCTGATGAATTGAAACTGCTCCCAGCTTGGTGAGAACAGTGATAAAATCTACTGTTGCTGGAAGTCTCCCTGTATTTAAGGCTGAAAAGCTGGCCCAGCAGAGAGGACCAGAATACACCATTTTGCAGGCAGAGCTGCGTGAAAGCAGGGATTTCCACATGCCTGTGACACGCTGAGCCCTGTATCCCGCTGGTCTCCCTCTGGCTGGAGCCTCAGGCTGAGCTGAGGTCCCTCCCCAGCTCTGTGTGTTCAGCTGCCGTCCCTGCCCTCGTTCACAGGTCCGGCCCAGAAATGCCTCGAGCACGGCGCAGGCACTGTCCCTGCGGCAGCGCTGCCCACCTGGCTCAGCCGGCTGTAATCCAGGTCCGTCCTCAGCCTCACCCCTCCGCTGTCGCTCAGAGGGGGCAGCCAGTGCTGGATCATCACCCGCCGCGCCTCTCTGCTAGGGAGGCCAACCAGAATCCTCTTCTCCAGGCGCCGCAGCATGGCAGAGTCCAACTCCCTGCAAGCAAAGGAGGAGAGCAAGTCTCACCACATCTCGCTGGGCAGGCAGGGCTTCCACAGCAAGACCCTCACTGCAGGGACTGACATTTTTCCACCCCACCTGTAACTGTGCCGAAAAAAGAAAAGCGTTAATTATCCAGTGCATTCCTGTTCAGTGATATGCTGGCTCGTGACACTGAGACTTAACAATAACACTCAGAAGTCGCAGCTTCCATGCCTTGCTCTGGTACTCATCTGCAGCATGTCTCATCAGCAACAGCCTCTCCCTTTCCCCTCTCTGCTATTAAGGAGTCACTACAAATTGCCTGTCTGGGGCACTGTCAGGACTAATTAATTGCCACTTAATAAGGGATGCTCAGTAGGTATAAAACCCAGACTGAAGGTCTTGGATGGGAGGCCATGTATTATGGTAGAACAGGATGCCAAACTGAGACTGCTCCTGCCATACAATTTATAAATAATACAGCCACAAAGGACATTATCCTTATAAAAAGGATCATGTGAAGGGTGGACAGGCTGTATAAAAGCGTCAGTGAGCCAAAACCCGTGATTCTGTCAATGTCAACACTGATTAAGATGTTTTGCCTAAGAAAAAGATAGGAAAAAGGTCCTGTACCAATCTTTCTCTGCTGGCCCCATTCAGTCATAGACTCATAATTCCAGTTTAAAATATAGAGTCCTCACACCTGCCAAGACACTCTCATCCAGGGGCAACTCACTTAAACCTGTCTTGTGCAGACAGAAGAACAGGAGCCCTAAGCACCATTTCCACCTGTGTTGGGTGAGCAGGAGGAACCAGCTGTATCTGTAACCTAGGAGTGTAGATACACTTATATAAACCTGCCTCTATCTTTCCTGATTCCCTGGGTGAAATATCTTTCCCAGTAAAGTCAATATTAAAGCAATGAATGGAGTTTTTTGTATGAAGCTCCCTTTAGTTTACAGTGAGCAAGAAGCCAGCTCAAGATGGATCTGCAGCACAACACCAGAGCTTTCTGTCACCTTTAGTGACTTGTCCTTAAATTTTTGATACCAACTGCTTTTTATGGCACAGCACATGATAAAGAAACCCAAAAATGAGTTCCCAAATCCCCCCAGAGGTGCCTGCCAGACCGCAGCATGCCTGGCTATCAGCTCAGTGGGAACAGAAGTGTCCCTCTCCCCAGAAATGATGTCTGGGTTTGCGAGACCTTGTTCCACATGCACTGATCCAAGGGCATTGAACACAAACATCAGAAAACCAGGAACCCAGAGTACAACAGGAATTTGATTACATCCACCCCAGTATTTCTAATCAAGGCCTCATAAGTAAATACCAGAATTCGTTCATCAACAGCTGCCAGTATATTGATATAATTATTGGTATTTTTAGGCTGTTTCAGATGCTGTCCAACATTCAGCGCCACAGGGTCCCACCCAGAACAGACAAAGCACCATGTTAGATCCCTTTCATCTTCCAAATGTATTTTTAAGCTCAACTTCTCCAAATTGCCTTGCTTGACTGGAAAGAATTACTCTGGCTGACAACCCCTTGCTGTTATTTACCCATATTAATACCCATATTAACATCCTCTGTGTAAAGAGGGCAAAAGTTCTCAGGGTTTTAGAGGTGCCCACATAGGTATTCTAAAAAGCCCTCTCAGGCCAGTCTCTGCAACACACTGAAAATCCTCCAAATCATGACACTTTTCCGTCACCCCTTCCACTTCAGGTCCCCCCAGGATCACAGTTTCATGAGCCCCCTACCCATGTTCTGTAAATAAGTCTCCAACACAACTTGCTCTGTTCTGCCCAGAGAAATGTTCAAGAACAGGTTGCTTGAACAACCTGGTCTGATGAAACTTGTCCATGGCAGGAGATTGGAACCAGATATGCTTTAAAGTCCCTGCCAACTCAAACCATTCTGTGATTCTGTGATTCTATTTATCCAGAAAGGTTACAGTGACCTGCTGGCTAAAGAAGGAAATAGAGAAACAATGTTTTTGTTATCTTAAGTGTTTAGGTTGTTTGCTGAATTGTTTTGTTAGTGATCAAATGCAAGGTTAAGTGACATTAAGCAGAGCAGATTACTAAGCACTGAGCCAAACAAAATATCCTCTGAAACAACAGCCAATGGAAGTACTGAGAGATGCTCATGAAAAGAAACACAAAACTGTAAAGCACCCATAAGAATGGCTGTCTTATTGGAGATAGCATTAGGAGGCATTACAGAATCAGAATGGTTTGGGTTGGAAGGTAAGAACCTACCATCCGACACTAAAACTTCACCCACCCTGAGGGTGAGGATGAGAAGAATGCAGCACTGCATTAAATGAATACATTAGGAAACATTCACTGTGTGGTTAAGGATCCCTTTATTCCTTCACTAATGAGGCCTTTATTTTATTTAATTACAAGGAATCACTTCAACAAGTAATTTGTCAATAGAAAAGCCTTGCTGATGAGCAGCAGAAAGCAGGGCTGGGCAGCAAGAACAGGCTGAAGAGGAAGATCAATAGCTGCAGTGCAGCTTAGGACAGCATAAAGAGCTTTTTGTTTAGGCTTCTTTTCATTCATCTAAAAAGCAGCTTGCTACCAATTTTTTTCCATGATCAATAAATACCCATGTTAAACAAATCTCTTGAAATCCATCTTAACAACAAATGTTTGCAAGAGCACAGGGCTGTGCTGTGAAGCCACAACTCAGGTAGCAGTAGGTATTTTCAAACTTTGTTACAAAATATTCCTGTGGAGGTGAAGTCTGGGTCTGACGGTGGGACTAAATGTCACCTAATACTCATAATCTGTAAATATATAGTTGAGTTCCTAAAAGAGTTTCAAAACCTGTCGACCTCTCTAGAGGCAGATAATCCCAAATTCCTCAAGGCTGGTGAGCCTCAATGACATAAAAGCGCAAGCTTTTTGATCCCCCCCCAAAAAAACCTTTCTAAGCATACACGCAGGCACTTCTTAAAGCATTTCCTCTGTGGGACATTTCTGCCAGACACCCTGGTCAGTACACTCATCGGTTGGATTTGCCTAAGCAAAGAGCAAAATCCAACCTGTCCTCAGGAGAGAAAGTCCAAAAGGAAACTGTAAGATCTACAGTATAAAGTTTTCAGAAGTGAGTGCTGGCTTCTCACAACATCTCAGCTGACACCCTGGTCCCAGCACAGACTGACAGCTTTCTTTTGGGGCAGGTCCCCCAACACAGAAACCTTGTCATTTTGGATCAACCTTAAAAAATACTCATTTTGGATGTTTCAAAGAAGCAATTTTGCAAAAATTAGAACTTCAGTATTACAAAATGATCAAAAATCAAATCCGTAAAATACTGAAAACTGAATTCTGTGTATTTTGCATGAGTTCTCAGAAAGAGTTTATCGCGTGTGTAAGGCAGACACAAGGTAACAAACCACATGCAGGAATCTCTCTGCATGGATAATTATTTCACAAGGTAATTTAAGAGACCACAGAAAGGTGCAATGCACTGCTCAGAGCTTCTTTTTCTAAAAGGGCAACGATGCTGCAATAACATAAACATTTATAGTGTATTACTAACAAACAGGAGACAAATGTATTATTAGTGTATTAATTATCTTTCAAACTTAACTTAGCAGTTATTTTTTTCAACATTTTCATACACAATTGAAACATAATTAAATAGAATTCTGCTCAGTTCCTTTCATGTAGATACTGTAACATAAAATGGGGTGGATTTTGTACTGATTTAAATTAAAGAGTTTGTCCAAGTCATAAATCCCCCAAACCAACACATAGACTTTGCTATTATGGCTACAGAAGTCCATGACGGCTCTGTACTCAACACTTTTGGGCCAGGGTAGCAACCAGCCTAACTCGTACATCTAATTTCTATGTAAATTTTAGGTGTTCACACAGCTATTCTCCTAGTTAAAGAACCTGAAGGCCCTGGACAAGACAAGCCAGGCTTACCTGCCACATAGGACTGACTGAAAATATTACCTCTACACCTCAATTCTCAGGCAAAAACTCCACTTCTATTGTTTAATTCTCTTTGTGTGTTCCCTGGACCTTTCAGCCAGGCCTGACAAAACGGGGCTCAGCTGGTGAGAGGAATAAAACATTACCACAGACTTTGTGAGAGAATGTTAGGTGATATGCACAACCAAAATGTGCATTTGTATGTTCAAATTGAAATATGCACTAGGAGTTGAGGCTTTTTTCTAAGTACTTAAAAGGAAGCAGCTGTGGATGCACACCCTGTGTCACTCAGCCTGCTGATCACAGCCCAGAGCCCACCAGTCACACAGAGAGGCTTTTCCAACATTTCTCTCTATGGCAACTTTGTAAGATTCAGCCGAAAATCCCTGTTCATGAAAAACAATCCATGAATGAAGCCCATGGTTTGTGGGTTCAGAGCCCTCTCTGGCTCCCAGCTGGTTTTGGGTGTCCTGCTCTGTGGCTGTCACACTGCAGAGCTGGGCAAGTGTCACCTCAATGAACAAAGCACATTTATATCAAATTTCCAATATTGTCACTTAAAATGCTGTTGATCCGTGCTCACACAAGGGCATTCCAGGGAACACCTCCCACTGGGCTCCAACAAACGATTCCCAGACCACTGCTTGAAGTCCCCTGGAAACAGGACTGCTGTCTTCTCCTTTTCTGACTCCAAGCTCGTGCTCCTCTACATGTGGGAGATGAACAGGCCCACCTGGGTCTGTGTGCCTTTAGGGACAGGGGTATGCAGAAAGACCTCAGTGCTATGAGGATCAGCAACTCCTCTCGTGAGCATCCACAGCTGTGACACTACCAATGTTACCTCCCTTCCTCCTCCTCTCCTGCCTGTCTTGTTCCCAATACACGTCCTGCCAAGTTTAAGAATCAACATGATGAAATTATCTAGTTCCAATCTTAAATTGATTATTCTTCTATATTAAATTGTGTTTAAAAAACTGAAGAATTTTGTCCCTCAACTTTTCAAAGTCACATTTGATACCAATAAAATCCAACATTCCTATTTATGGAGTATCCTTCTAGGCACCAGATGTTTTAAGCACCTTACAGTTCCAGGATGAAAACCCTTCTTAGCTTAAACATAGTAAATAACTCGCCTGTAAAGTCAAATACTCCACTTTAAATATTAGCAGCTGGTACGACCAGCATATGTTGACTTTATTATGGATTATTCTCATGTGACACAAATAGCAAGAATTGAAGAGTTTAAAAGTAAAAGCTCCAAATTAATCTTTAAATGCTTTAACCAAATATCAAGGCTTTTTCTGCAGAAGTCTAAATAAAATCTTTATCTGTGCTTAGAAGCTCATGAAAATGTATTCAAAATGTACTCTCTGGATCTCTTACCATGGCAGATTGGAAGCTGCTAAAACAAATACAAGATCATCAGATCGGGCCAAGCCATCCATCTGCACCAGTAATTCTGTTTTCATCCGCCGACTTCCTTCATGTTCACCACTACCAAGATTCAGAGAAATATTATTTGCTCAGTGCATTAAAGTAATCATCTTTATTTATACAGTGTCATTCACAGCAACTGAGCCCTTGTCACAGTTTTGCCCCAGTTCAAAGCATGATTAAGCTCCATTAGCTAACATCTAAGCATTAAAATCAAGCTTTCTAATGATTACTTAAATGGACTCTCTTCAGCGCATTAAAGTCAGGAGAATTCACTATTACTGAATCCAAAGAAAATATTTTTTATTTTTATTCTTCATATTAATCTCCACACAAGACTGATGTTTACTGGAAAGCAGCTAAGGCTTCAACTGATTGATTGACTGATTGATTGATCTACAGAAGTGAATTTTTATAACGTGAGAGTTGCCATTAAATAACTAACATACCTACATCGTCAGGGTAGCATTTTTCTGTGAGTGGATGTTAAGTGGCCACAAGAAGATAAACCTAATACTGAATTCAATATTTTGCAAAATGTTCCATCAAAAGCAAACAGAAAAATATGCCATAATGATATGAATTTAGAAATGGGGCAGAGACCACACAGAAAGGATCCTTCTTCAAAAAAGGAGAACTTAAGCAAAGTGCTAAGGATTCTGGCTCTGATATAGGTAATCAGTTTTGCAGAAAGCCAGCTGGAACTCTTGGTTCCAGATGTGAAGCTTTTGGACACTCCTGGATCAAGCCCAGGGAAAACATCAGAACCTTAGATGGTAAAAGCTGCAGTTCAGGTTAAGTGGCTTATTTCTGCAAAGGCATTCACACATCAATGCCAAATAAGTCTTTAATAAGGATATGTAAAAATAAGTACATCATCTAGGATAAAAATCCTTATTAAAATACATAACCCAGGGATGTTAGTTAGAGCTTTTAAAAGTACATATGAAGGCTAAATTTGACTCATAATTTGCATGTATTAACTGAGAATGACTACAATAAGACATATTCTATTTATAAATAGTAAGCATAAAATAAAAACATACAATATAAATAAAGTGAGCATATAATTCACTGTAGGTAAAATCTACTGTAATGGGTTCCTAATGGTTATAACAACATTTTTATATTTCTCCTGCTTCTTTCCCATCCCTAACCTTTCCAATCTGTTTCTAACTATAAACTGTCTATACCTTGGATGAAAGTAATAACATCCTCCCATTCCCACAACTGAAAGTCCTGACAATGCCACCAAAATCTCTCTCATTAATGAAAATGCCATTCCACTGTGTATACTCTCTATTACTCTGCTATGCCTAGGCCTATTCAAAGTGCCACAAAATAAGCTGCCTCTTATCTCTAACAATTCACGTGTTGTTTCCCCCACCACTGCCTTGATTTTCACCTCAAAACTCTTATTTTAAAGTACAGCACCACTGGTTATACACTCCTGCACCTCCCTCCTTCTTACAGTCTTGCTGCCCCTGTAGCCCCTGGAAAATCCTCACACAACCTGTTCTTCACTCTTGCTCTGCTGTGACTGAAGCAAACACTACACCTCACTCTTCTAACCCCCAAAGTGGTCCCATCAGTTACCCAGGAACACTGCCTCTTTGACTCATAACTGACTCCAGCTCATCCAAGAAAATTGTGGAAGGTGCATGGTACCGGGCGAGCTCAAACAACACCTGTTTAGAGAGAAGAGTAAATGTCAAAGATAAACTAACACAAAAAAGGCATTAAAGGGCACTGGCATGGATGATAAATTAACAGCACCCCCATTCCAAGGGATATCTGCTGGAAAGAAACTCTGGGTAGGCTGAGGGTCCCTGAATCCTCTCAAACTCTGAGAGGTTTGTAAAGGAGATATAAAGAACACAGCCTTGTAATCCTGTCTTTATGTGTAAATCTTTCTGGCTAAATCCTATCAGAGTACCCTGAGAATAATGGGATAGAAGAAAATGATCCATCAGAGGATTCTAGGAACTCCTAAATTGTTACAGGAGATTAAACATGTGCCTTTTGTTGTTGCTCCACTTGTACTTTTTTTTTAAATAAAGATTTGAGGAAAAAACATTACAGGTCAGCTGAAACATAATGAAAGAAAACAGACACTTTTGATAAGAATCAAGCACTTATTTTTTTTTCCTTATCAAAACAAACATAAATTGCTTGAACAATCAAGATTAAAAAATGGACTATTAAGCTGAAACAAAAAATGTGGGTCTGCTCTTTGGAGGAAGAAGTTTCATTTAATTTTCCATAAACATGGAGAGGCCTGTGTTAGGAGTAAGAAAATACTGTCAGTTCTTCTAAGGTGTTCCTCGACTTTTTAGATAAGTATCACTAACAATATATATTAATCCAGAACTTTTCAATCTGAGCACTTTAAACCCCCAAATTTAAAAAGGGTTTAAATTATTTGCCCAGAGTAACAAGTAGACCATGACTAGTATATAATTTTACTATAAATATAATATAGAATATATAAAATACATGAAATCACAGAAATACAGTGTAGAACTGAGGAAAACAGGATGAGCGGCTCCAAATGACCACAAAACCCACATATACTCTCCCCAACTTCAGAAAACTCCTTCACCAGCCTCATGTGATTTTAGGATATAAATTTGTAGAGTACTTTTCTTAGAGCTCTCCTGATCTACAATCTTATTTCATTTTTTGATTCCACAAATAAATCAATTAAGGGTAAAAATGCCACAAATTCAGTATCAACGCAAATGCTGCAGCATGTTCACAAAAACCTTTCGGATGACGGTGCCAACAACCAGGCTGTCCCCCTGTCTCTTCCCAGAAGGGAAAATTCCAGGAAGTTACTGAGACAGATGTGAAGAGGATCAGTAACAGAGGAGGATAATGTCAGAAGAAAAATATGCCATTTTAAAGCACAAAGGAGGCATAACGAATAAGTGCGCTGCAGACATGGCCTATGTTTCAAGAGAGATTAACCATGCCTGGAATGTCATTTGCGGAGCACAGTTTGCTATGGTTACTCACTTCTGAGAGCTCTGCATTTACTGAAGTGTAGCCCAAGAGACGAGCATAAAGGTAGGCTAAGGGCTTGTGGATTTCCACTGAGCTGGTGGATGTTCAGGGACATTCAGATGGGCAAGGATGTTGCACCTGAACTCTTATGTTTTTTTGTACCACAGCTGAGCCATGCTCACTTCTCACCAGCCTATACACCAAAATGCATTTACCCAAACTACCTTCCTTAAAACAACACTATACCTGCATTAGACTGGAATATCCTTGTGCCAAGGGAGTTCTTTGCCCATTTTGTGTCACAAAGACTAAGAACAATTTGGGAGAATTTGGGAATCTAAATGACATTTTGTAGGGAGCCTAGGAGCCAACCCCTAAAAAAAAAGGACATTAAGTGCTCTGAAAGAGTCACTAAGCAAACACCAGTTTGGAACTCTGTTTGTCTCAGTGAGTTAAAGATCTTTGCTGCCTTCAGAACATCTGTTCCATCTTACAGAACTAAAAGTTCCACAGCAAGAATCCATTATGAGAGTTCTGCAGAAGTGATGTTATGCCTGTTTTAGGAATTAGTTATGAACATAGTCAAGTTTTGTCTAAGTCAGGAAGGATTATAAGTACCAGAGGAATAGTTGCTTTCCAGTTCTCTGCTGAACCCCAGTTCTTTAAGTGGGAACATGATGTTTGCTTAAGTAAAATGAATGAGAGAATAATTCTTACCCGGACAAGTTTTTCTGAATCACCCCTCCATTTGCTGACAATGGTGGATGCTGAGATGTTGAAAAAGGTTGTATTGCATTCTGTGGCAACAGCCTTAGCAAGCAAAGTTTTTCCAGTACCTACAAAAAACAGTGTTTCAGAAATTCACTCTCCAAAGGAATACAATGAAAATGTTTAATTAATTCCTTTCATTCTACTACCAGTCAGGTAAAACAATACAAAACTCAAAGAGTGGTTTGGGTTGAAAGAGACCTTTAAATGCCATTGAGTCCAATGCCCTGCAATGAACAGGGACATTTTTCACCAGATGAGGTTGCTCCAAGCCCATTCAACCCGGCCTTGGACACTCCCAGGGATGGGGCAGCCACAGCTGCTCTGGGAAACCTGTGCCAGGGCCTCACCACCCTGACTGTACAGAATTCCTTCCCAATATCCCATCTAACCCTGCCCTCTGGCACTGGGAAGCCATTCCCTGTGTCCTGTCCCTCCATCCCTTGTCCCCAGTCCCTCTCCAGCTCTCCTGGAGCCCCTTGAGGCACTGGCAGGGGCTCTGAGCTCTCCCTGGAGCCTTCTCTTCTGCAGGGGAACATCCCCAGCTCTCCCAGCCTGGCTCCAAGAGCAGAGCGGCTCCAGCCCTTGGAGCATTTTGGGGCCCTTTTGGGATTGTCTGGAGAAACTCAGGTAATACAGCACTGCAAATGCATTCTCCAAATCCTGAAGTAGTACATGCTGAAATGGTCAGATGCCTTCTGTGGCAAGTACATCTGTACACTCACAAGAACAAACAGAGCTCCCTGCAAAGACAACCTTTGCAACCTGACTCAGAACTCAGGTGGTTCTTATGCCCTCTGTCCCCTTCCCTCTTCCCCTTCGTGTCAAAGTGGAGTAGAGGGAGTAGGGAAGCTGTGCTGACAAGGAAAACACCTGGCTAGCACAGCAAAGGTAAAGCTTCCAACCCATTCCCAAAACAATTCCTAAAAGCAGAAGAAAGGAAGGACATTGTTCACCTAGGTGAATCCAGATTTATTCACATATCATAGGATCAGGTTCATGCCAAACTTGATTAAAATGATCCAAGCTGAGTAAAAACAGAGATTTTAGTTTTCACTCCCCTGAATTGTTAAGTGTAAGTACTGTTTCCGGAAGATTCAGGTGTAAAAATAGCCAAGGCTCAAAAGAAAGGCGAGGTTTGAGTGTCAGAGATGGACATAATCATCCAACATTCTCTCCTTTTAGTTTATGAACAGAATATGTTCTTTTTTTAACATATTTGATCTAATTAACACTGATGATTTATCCACGGGACAAAACCAGAAGCAGTGACAAACACACAGACATGGTATAAAGCTCTCCGTACCTGGTGGTCCATATAGCAGCAACCCTTTCCAAGGGGACAGAATGCCAGTAAACAGCTCTGGGTACTGTGGAAACAAAAGAGTAATTAAGGGATTAAAAATGTATCATCTGAAACAAGTAGCAAGGGATTATTGTCCCCACCTTCACTGCTCCTAACACATTCAAGAAATTTGAAGAGGGGCATAAAAACGCCTCAAAACAGTATGTATGATCTGAGTACTGACAAAAATACCGTATTTATCATTTGAAATCTGTTCCAATTGATTTTTTTCAAACACGATTGATTTGGTACTACCTTCTTTAATTCATTTTTCATGGAATTACTATAGGCCAAATCCAGCACTTCTTACACTGGCAAAGGTGCCAAAGAATTGGACCTAACACTTACAATTTTAATACTAAAAGGTAATTTTCCTATAAGAGAATGCATATGCCATTTCAGATGGAACAGGAATAGTTCTAACACGAAACAGGAATAGTTCTAACATGAATGGCCTACAAAAGCACAGTAATAGTGAGAACTCCAAAACACCACTGTAATTACAAGAAACAAGCTAACGAGCCCAACACTGGTTTTCTCAAAACTATTTAACACCTTACCTTTATGGGATAAACAACTGCTTCCTTGACCAGCCTTTTAGCTGCATCCAGTCCTATAATATCATCCCACTTCACGTTCGGCTTATGGAGATAAATGTCCTGCAACAAACATCACATCTTGTTAGTAAAACTCCTTCTGCACTGGGATAATGACCTCTGGCAAAGTAAAAGGATCGACTCAGTGATAAAATAAAAGTGCTGTTAAGTGATACAAGCTGTATTATTTAACCCTACGTACCAGGGACCTCCCAAGAGGGAAGCATACGCAGCAATCATTTTCCCTCAAGCTTCCCCTCCAGGTCCCAGTTACCCTAATGTTTTCCTGCAAATTGTATATGCTGAGCAGATCTTTCTCAGTTCTGTTTTCTGTTAGTTTGGTTCAGTAACCAACCAACATATCAAGAGCTATCATGATATGAAGGTTCACCAACCCTAATATTTTGTCTCAGTTGCTGACAAGTATTGAATGTTTAAAGGAAGTATAAGCAATAATAGTGATATTTTGTTCAAGTTTACACCCGTCAATGGCCTTCAATAATTCAAATTACATCTTAGTCTTTGAGTTGAAACACTTTTGACATTCATTCTTCAGTGAATTTCTCTTCCCTCTTTTTTGTTTATTCTGTAGTCATGAGTTTCACAGCTCAATCATATGCAATGTGAAAATACTTTTGTTTTTTTAAAGTTGATGCTCAGTAACTGTATGGCTGCACCTATTCCTTTTGTTATTACTCATGTTATAAATAGCAGTGAAAAACATGCTATGTAAGATTTCATATGCTGCAAAAAAGCTGAGAAACTCTGCAATAGGAAGAAAATTTTCCTCTAAGCATCTATCAAAAGATACACAGTAATAAGTCCATGCCCTGAAGCACTCACTAAATTAATTTCATTTAATTCATCAAACTTTCTAAATCTTCTAAGAATCTTTCCAGTCATCTTAGTAATATTTTGTGGCTTTGCACTTCAGAGGCTAATTATTCTGCAAAAAATATCATATCCTCAGTACAAATACTTGGGATAAATTCTGCTCTCCAACAAAAATAGTCCACATAGACTGAAGAAAAATTATGTGGTTGTATCCAAGGGGAAATGTTGATTTAATACTATTAGAAAAAATTAGTTAGATAGAGTAGATTACACTTTCCCTTTCTATTAACAGTGAATTAAGATGAATCAGATTTCTACTATTAAGCAGAGACTTCCACAACTGTTTCCAAATTAAATTAGATTGTGTTATGAAAGAGATACCACATGATATTTATTTTTATTGATTTATACAGTGCTGATTACCATAGCAACTAGGAACATACCATAATGCAGCACAATTCAAAAAACATACCGTAACAAAGGGAAAGCAACCTTAGTGCTTTTTTTGGCTAATGTAGCAGCAAGAACAACATTCTTTTAAAGGTCTACCGTAAATTAAAGACCAGATAGGAATTGAAACAAATTAGAATTTTCTTACTATAAGTTTGGAAATTTCTTAAGGAATTTCTGAAGTTCTACTAAACTTCAAATGCAAAACTTGCCGACCAAGAATTTGGGCCATACACAGCTGTAACAAAATCAGTCAGCAAAAGCCTTCAAGGCTTTTTAAAGAGATGATTATGTTTATCCATGCTGATACCACTTCTGGTGTTTATATCCAAAACTACCAAACACTGTGGTACTGTGAAGCCTTTTGGATAGGTGACTCATCCAAAGGTGATGCATGCAAAGCATTTACCTGTGCTGCAGCCACTGATCCCCAGCAGACCAGGGCCTGTTTGCTAGACTGCAACCTCAATGAGTGAAATGAAATGGTGCTGACAACGCTGCAGTTCCCTCCAGCTGTCCAACTGCCTATGCTGGAAGAATCCCCAAGTCTGCTCTGGGATATGGTGTATTATTGATGCTGCTCGTGTGCTGGGATGAGGGCACTGCTTGCAGACCCTACACTTAGAGCATCTCTCAACTGCACCAAGCAAGAAAAGACAAGGAGTCCAGATAGTGCAGGCTGCACAAAGCAAGGCACAGGACCAGTACTGGCCCAATGGCCCCTGGGCTGTCCCAGCCCTGGGGTGGCCACAGCCCCAGGGCAATGCCCGTCCCCTGTGCTGGCCCTGCGGGGGCACCGCCAGTGCTGGGGACAGCTCTGGGCCCCTCAGGACAGGAGAGACCCTGAGGGGCTGGAGCGTGTCCAGGGCAGGGAACGGAGCTGGGAAGGGGCTGGAGCAGCAGGAGGGGCTGAGGGAGCTGGGAAAGGGGCTCATCCTGGAGCAAAGGAGGCTCAGGGGGGCCCTTCTGGCTCTGCACAACTCCCTGACAGGAGGGGGCAGCCAGGGGGGGTCGGGCTCTGCTCCCAGGGAACAGGGACAGGAGGAGAGAGAACGGCCTCAAGCTATACTAGGGGAGGTTCAGGGTGGACATCAGGAGGAATTTCTTCATGGAATAGATTATCAAGCTGTGGCACGGCAGTGTTGGAGTTCCCAGCCCCAGAGGGATTTAAAAGCTGTGTGTCTGTGGCACTTGGGGACATGGGTCAGTGGTGGCCTTGGCAGTGCTGGAGGAATGGTTTGACTTGATGACCTTAGAGTGCTTTTCCAACCTAAATGATTCTATGATTCTAGAACCATGCAGGAATATCAGGGTTTAACAATAATTTTGGTACATGGTATCTAGCAGATACATTCAGAAATCAGACACTGCTGTGATACTGGCACACTCTCCACACTGACTATAGCCCTATGCCTTGAATGGAAACTTCACCCACAGGGTTGAATCAAAGTTCTTCCCACCATCTCATCACAGTTAGATAAAACATTAGGTAATAGTTGGCATTAGTGAATATATTTAAATGTTTATTTTCAGTGAAGTATTGTACCTTTTTTTACAGCACTAAGAAGAAAGAGGAAAGCCATGACAGTCTCCACAGTATGATTAAATTACCTGTTTTCCATTACAAAGGAATGGTCTTAATGATTTCCTCCCATTGTGTATCAGAAAGAAACATTGTTACACATAAAGAAATGACTGGTTGGGAGCTATATGGAGACAAAAATAGCTTGCACATTCAAGAATAAGCACTATCAATGACATTAAAAAGAAACAAACAGCATTCCCAGATGACAAAGATAACCAACATCTCTCTACAACTGACATGGAGATCTGATCTTACTCTGCTTACAACCATTGCAAGTTCCCTCATCTCACCAGTCATGCCAATAAAAGCACTAAGAGGTTTCAATAATCGTTCCTAAAAGAGAAAAACATAAATTCTTGTCAGACTTCAACTATTTTTAAACAAACAATTAAATACTTTTCAAAAAGCTAGTACATCATAATAATATCAACTTTTAAAGCTGCAGAAATATGGGTAATACTAAAGGCTTTGAAATAAACCCTATATGCAGTAAGTCATCTTTTCCTCTGAGAGAATCTAACCTGAATCAACACTAAAATGAGCAGCTTTCTTATTGCACTTATAGTCCCTAACATGCCCTACACAGATTAAGAGGAGTGAAAAATGTAACTGAGGGTCACTGTTGTGTCACATTCTCTGTTTGGAAGGTCTCTTCCAGTGTAGCAGCTGCCAGGCAGATTAGCATCATGTAAGCTGCAGGCACTGTCTGAGAAGTTCTGGCTTGTGTCAAGAAGTGTTTACAGAAAATTTATCTCAACCATCTAAATTCTGTTGTTGTCTCAGCCGAGGTGAATGCTAAAGACATATTGAATTCAAAGGAATCAGAATTTCACCTCCAGAAGGTCTGTGGGTGTCTGCAATAATTTTTTTCATAAGGTACCATTTTATTTGTTGTCTACTTTCATGTTCAGAGTAAACAACTATCAACATACTAGATCAGTATCAAGCATGACTGACCCTTCGAGAAGAAAATACACCTCTCAGAAATCTAAACTCCTTTTTAGCACTTGGGAACAAAGACAACATTGTTGCAGTAGTTTATTTTGTTCCTGGTTATGAAAAACTTATGTTCATATTGATTGCATGGAAATATGAACAGAAACACTTACTGATGGATCTGGATCAGAATTAAGGCTGTTCAAGGCAATTCCATTTGGTGACATTCTGACAGCATCCTGAATCATCCCACGGAAGTCAATTATTTGGCCCTAAAGGAGAAAAAAAATGTTATACTAGGATTTACCATGATGGTAGCACTACTCTTAAAAAAAACATTGGACCAAATTTTGCTTGCAGTTACAGCAGTGGGTTTTCTTACGGCATATACAGTCCTAATTGTGGCAAAAATTGACCACAAAACCTGTGGCAGTAATGGGAAGAGAACTCACAGCTCAGCCAATGCAACAATTTAACAGCAGAGCCTTTCATCACCTCATCCAGGAATTCAAAATTTATGTTCAATTTTAGCTATTTACCACTGGGTTCTAAAAAAAAGAAATATTCTTCCTTGAGCATGTTTGAGATAGTATTTAATGCAAAAAGTGCCTCATATGCAAAGAATTATTACCCAAATCATGAAATTGACTCTTCAGCTGACTATACAGGAACGTTTTATATAAAAATAGACACAAAAAGCTAACATTTGATATTTTTGAAAACTTTATGGGGTTTTTTTTCTACTTTCACATTTCTATGATAAATTAAACATCAGGTTTCCACCAACCTTTCTTGGATGAGTGCTCTCTCCTCCAGTTTTGCTGATTGCTGTGATGTTTAAGCCAAAATCAGATTGATCCAGAGTATCTACATCATCACTATTCTAAAGAAAAATAATTCTTAAAACATGTTGCCAAACAGATGAACTGAAGATTATATCATAGGTATAATTCCATCTCTTCATACATGCCCAGATGAAGTTCCAAAAGTAATCCCATATTCGTCAAACACCACTGTACATTTAGTTAGACTTATCTGACTGGTGACAGCAGTGAAAGCCATGGCTCTGGAGCTCAGCAGTGAAGTTATTTCATATACAGAGCAGAAAACTGCATTTTACACAGTTGTAAGAAGCAACATTTATGAACAACGGAAATGACAGGCCAAGTATAAGGCACAGCATGTCAACTCAGAAATGAGAAGCTATTTTAGGATTATATATTCACTTCACCGCAGTTATTGCTGTAAAATACAAAAGGTAATGTTTTGGGGTCTTTTTAGGGGTAACAACAGGTCAGACATGAGCTCCTCTTTGTGCAGAAACATAGCCAAGCCCTTAAAAAAAGGCTGCAACAGACACGGTGCTTGCCCACCATCCTGCTGTTCCTGCTCCACCCTCTGTAAGGGATGATAATGAAGTGGATTTCACAGCAGTCTTACCAAAATTAGACTCTCAGACCTCACAGAGCCAAATTTCTCCCCCACTCTCAAACACTTTATGCACTGTGAAGATGTCTACAACTGATACCAGACTTTCTTCTTGACTTGTTTGTTTTGCTTTCTGGCACTAAAGGATGAATATACCGGTATTAATGGAAAAACTCTGACTGCTTTCAGTATAGGTTGGATTATATGACTCCTCTTCCTTTAATTTTTGTCTGTGACTTGCCCCCTAACTCCCAGACAGAAAGTATATTCTCTTGAAGTCTTGCATCCATAATCCTTAAGTTGCATAATCAGTAAAGCCCATTAGTTGCACAATTACTAATCATGTAGCTCCCATCCTCTTGCTGCCTACAGACTCCCAAAATAAAATCACATTAATTTCAACTGTACTGCTGCCAAGGTGAAAGATTTTTAAACCTGTCTGGGGCTGTTCTTGATGGATGATTTAGATTCTGTTGTACTCCCAGGTGAAGTTTTTGACACTGGTCGTTGCACTGTCTGTTGTTTGAGCCTTGATGGAGTCTGAGAAAAGTTTACTGCCCTGGAATTAAAAAAAATAATGAAAGACTTTCAAACTTCGGGGGTTTTTTTCCTTCAAAATATCGGAAGATTAAAAAACAAACGTTTCAAATAAAGTAGTTTTGGGCTAACTTTGCTCCCACTGAAGTTATGGAATCAATTTCAATCACAGCAGAGTTCAATGCTTACTTCACTCAAACACTCCACCCCATGTTATTCACACCACAGAAACTCTGTAAATTGTCTGCCTCTCCATTTGGGAAATGAGTCTCTAGTTTGCTCTAACACAAACAGAAAAAATGCACCACGCAGTCAGCACCAAGGCTCTAGGCTTTGGTAAACCTGTGGTATCACAACATTATTTTAACCACTATACAGACTGGTTTCCCTAGGAAAGCTTTTTGCCCATAAAAATATGCCACACATTTCTCTTACCTTCTTGCTCTTCCCCCAGTTCTCAGCTGCTGTTTATTTTCTGCTGAGACAAAATTAATATTAAAATGGAAAATAATTAAGAATATAAGAAAGAGCAACTTGAACTTTTTTTCCCCCTCCTTCAAAAGTATTTTTAAGCACACATTAATGACCTTGAAAATAATAATGCATAAACAGGAATAACATGATTATAAGTACTGCAAGCTTGCAAAAACTTACTGAAAACAAGCTGATGCAGGTCAGAGTGGTTTTGCTTCAAGCTTGTTACATTTGAGGCTCATTCAGTCTTTGGTTTCTCTGCTTATATTTTAAAACCAGTATCATGTTCACGGTAAAATGGACACTACCAGAAATTAGATTAAGTACAATAATTTAATATATCACACAGAATGCTTATTTAATTCTAATAATTTTTTCATTGCCGAATTGAGAAATCCAAATTTGCCTTACTCCTCTTAAGAGGAATCATGTTCAACATAATGAGACAGAATAAATGTCACATTGCAATGGTGGTTATCAAACTGTTATTTTTTACATTTATATAATTTGAAAAGCCTTTTTCACAAAATGTCAAACTTGCAAAGCCCAGATGTGAACTCATAAAGCCAAGGGTTTGTATCCCACCACCATGCCCTAGGTTGTTCCAAAACACAACCCCTTTCAGTGTTCTCTGTACAATGCTCTTCCACTCACAATTCTCACACACTTACATAAAATAATCCTTCCCAAACAGCTCCTTCCGTGAAAGAGCTTGGGAACACGGTGTATTTAGAGGCAGCAGAGCCCGTGGAGAAGCCCGTAATGTTGTGGGTATGTCTACAACACTTCCAGCTGTAACTCAGCATGGAAATGACCAAATTGTTTCTGTAGGACTTCCCAAGAGTGTTGCAAAGAACTTAGCAGGAAGGAGCACCACACTCAGCATTTGGTTTACATACATGAGTCTGGCCATGGACACAACGTAGGGCATGCTGCAAACTACATGCACGACAAGAGGCTGCTTATGCTCCAGGGAAAAAGGATGATGCCTTCTCCCTGTCAGCACAGGCACAACTTTGAGTTAGGTAATGGCAGAATACTCCATGTCTGAGTAGCTTTACTGACCAAAAAGTGCATAATGAGAGCTTCAAAGTGTTCAAGAGTGCCTTTTTGGGGATTTTTTTTTTCATTTAAATCATGGGTTCAGTCTTGACTACTGCTCAGTTTGACTATGATGTGAAAAAATGCTTTGTAATACATTTTCATTCTTGATTCATAACAAATTCCTTTCATTTTGCCCTGCAAAGCTGTTCTTCCTCTCTGTATTAACACCAATCCATACGTTCTAGATGTACATACCTTTCCATGCAAATAATCACTGAATCCTTAAAGCTGCAAAACACCTCTAACACCATTGAGATCAACCACTCCCTCAGCCCTGCAATGGTCACCACATCCCCAAGTGCCACATTTACATTCTTTTTGAACACTTTCAGGTATGGTGTTCAACCACTTCCTTGGGCAGCCTACACCAGGGTTTGACAACTCTTTCCATGAAGAAATTTTTCCTAATGTCTAATTCAAACTTATATCCTCCAGGCTCATCACCACTGATTCTTAAGACAGCTGTTCTTATGGCTTCTCTAAGTCACATTTTGTGCTCAAGTGCCAAACCATTCAGACTCTCAGGGTCATAACAGAATGCTCATACTCTGATTTGCCTTGTTCTGTATCACTCATTTATACCTCAGACTTACTATTCTCTCCCTATGAGAAGAAAGTGAGTAAATATGTCTTTGTCATAATGCTTTGTGCTTAGCTGACATTTTCCAATATCAAAGCAGCTTTTAAAAGACAGAATAATGCCACCTTCTACTTCCTTTATATAAAGAAAGGAAAAGCCAAGGGCTCAAAGACACATCTCTCAATTCTTATGTCTTATGTGCTAGAGCTACAGATCTGTGACTGTAAGGGTTGGAACATTAAATGCTGACATACATGAGAAGCGCATGGCACGCAAATACACATTTTAGGCTTTGGAAATAAAGGCTTTCTTTTTGGAACAGAGCCACATACCAGTGTCCAGGACCTTTTTGGTAATTTTAGGATACTTCTGAAATTTTACAAAATAATAGCTTTCATATTCCATCAAAATTGTCTCCAGATCAATGTTGTCACAAACTTCAAAGCCACGTAAACCTAATTTTGTCTCTTGTTCCAGAGCATTTGCAGCATCGACATATCTGGTAATGTAGAAAAAAAAAACCAAAAATCAAGAAACTGAGAGTCATTATCTTACTCTGATTTTTGAGATAAAAAGAAAAGTGACATTAGTAAGTATATGGTATCTTTAACCTGTCCACTCTTGTAATAAATAACTCTATTTATTATAAAAGTATAAACTCTGTCTTTAAAAAACCCTTTTGCTGGTTGATCTGAATTATTTTTAAATTACATAGGGCATTTTTGTTCCAGAAACTGAAACAATTTAGCAAAGCAACTTCCAAGATAAGTAATAGGCTTTTATCACTTTCTCACATCAACCCAAAGGCCCACAATATTCATTCACCCAACAGAGGACAGAAAGATGCAGTACAGCAGGTCACATACTCACAATCCCACAAGTGTAGAGCATTATTATTTAAAAAAACATACCCTTCCTCCATTAAATAATGCAAAATTAGAATGAGGAGATTTTTCCGACGAGCTTCTGTTCGCATCTCCTCCTGTGAATTAAGACAGAACTCTAGATCAAATGTAATATTCTCTTTATTGCTGTAAACAGCATCTAAATGTAGCCTGTGGAAACAAACAAATTAAGACAACAGCATGTAAGAACTGTAAAACAACTCACTGTTAATAAACACAAGGAGAGTGGTTTTCAATCTAATTTTTCTTACACATTATCAGGGCTACTGGATGGGTAGAAGCCTTTTTCTAAAGAAGAGAAAATTACTTTGAGGTTGAACATCAATAACTTACTTCCCTTAATACGGTTATGGATCCCAACATGTCCAGGGCAGGACTCCTGCAGACCTCAAAGCACAGTGTCTCCAGGGGCTCGTGCTCCAGCCTGGCTATGTCCTTCCCTTGCAATTAAAAACCTGTTCTCTGAGTGATTGGAGAATGGGGGCTGGAGAACAGGTCTGGGATCTGCAGGACTCTACTACAAAGACCAGCTGTAGCACTTGTTGGCACCTCCCGTTTCCTAGGCTTTCATAAGTAAACACAACAAATGAAACACAGACACTGTGTTTGGAAACACTTGTGTTGTGGAAGAATTAGTGGATTGGGATAACACCAAACTTGCACAATTTTAACACAGGAGTGACTAAAATCAGATCTCCATATGCAGAAATAGAGTCAGTCCCATGGACTTCTTGACACAGACTGGAGAACCCAAAGTGACTGACAAATGGTTCACCAATAAAAACAAGGCAGAATAAAACATCTTTGTCTTCATTCAGTGAAGCTACATTTGGGGGAGTACCAGGTACAACCTCAAGTAGAGGAAAAGGGACAGTGGAAACAAACCACGTAAGATGCTGGAAATAAGGCCTTACTCTGATGAAACACACCATATATGCTCAGTGTCTGCAGAAAAACCATGAAATTTTGGGGTCATAACAGAAGTTGCTACGATGAAATCTCTAGAAATGAGCATGTTGACTTTGGTGTGCTGTACTGGGACTTGAAGCTGGGACCACAAGCAAAGCAGGTATGACCAAATACACATTTAGGCAAATAAACTACTTCTCTTGTCTTTCAGTTGGAAGCATTGGGAGATGGACTTGATGATCCTCATAAATGATCTCCAGCTTGAGACATTCTGTCTTTTCCATGATTCTGTGAATACTTACGAGGACCCAGTGTGAACATGAAAGACTGGCACTTATTCAGTGGATGGGGAAAAAGCAGCAATCTCTGTTGCTTGCATAGCACACTTACCTCCCTGATCACACTGCACAGTAATGCTACACAGGCCCCCACTCCCACCCTCAGTTTCCCTCCCTTCTATCCCAATCAAACAGTGCCTGCATCCCCCAAGACAAAGCCTAGCCCAAGTGTGCTATCTGCAAGTGACAAACACACAGATCTCTGTCCTCTCCATACTGCAAACAGAGCCCCAGCAGCTGTATCAAGGCCTTGTGCTGCTCTCTGCCTATGCCTGGCACACGAACATGTCTAGGAACTACTACTGATCAAGGCTTATGTTTTTAAACCCCATCAGATGTGCAAAAGGAACATACATACAGAAACACAATTACTCTGTTCTTCCTGCTCTCTTGGAAGGAAACATCTTTATAGTAAACTGCTGATACTAGAGAATCAACTATTCCAAAAATCAAAAGTGGTTTTGGTTGTTGCAAAGCTAATTTACCTCTTTATGTGCCATTGCTTAGCATATTAGACCTACCTGCTCCCTCTGCTCTGTACACAGCAGTAGGTACCACATGACATTCCAGTGCTAACTTAAACACTTGAGATAGCACCATCAGCTACTGTTTCACTTCAAAATAAAATCTGACAGCCTGTAAAAAGTACTGGGTAGAGCAGGCAAAAGGCATCCCAGTACAGCAGATATTTCCTGGGATGTTTGCTTCAGTCGTGGGGCCATCTAGTGTCACGACTACGAAAGGGCTGTGGTTTGCTCTTAACGTTTCCTGCAGAGTGATAGTGTATTTGCATTTCACATACTGCAAAAAAGATTTGTAGAATATTCATTCTGGTTTTCTAGCAAGAGACTAAAACTGGCTGGGGAAAAGGGAAGAAACCATACCCCCTTTCTAGCCTTTACTGCCCTGATACCCTCTTGAGAAAGTATTTCTGAGCCCAAAGGGAAGTTACAGTACCATTTCAGTGGTAGTGCAAAGATAATTTTTCTGAACAATTTTGGGGAGAAAAGAGTGCTGTGTGAATGTTTCATAGATCAGTAACTCTTGAATGAAGCAGACCTGTTCCTGGGAGGTGCTGTAACAAGATATTAACCAATTCTAAAAACTTAGTTATGAGCAAAGACAGAACACAGATATCCTGGGATGGAAGGATCTTATTCTTCTTAGTCTTTTGAGGTGCTGTTTCTTGGAAGACAGCTTTTGAATTGTGACCCTTTTACTAACTCTCCTGGATGATCTGAATCTTCCAAAACACAGCTGGAGGTGCAAGAAGGAAGCTGGAGTCATCACTTGCTGAGAATTCCATGTGTATATCCTTCGAAAAGCAACAGCACCTGATGGTTTATGCTGAGAAAGATTAACTGTTGTGTTTGCCCACATATCAAAGGGCAAGGTTATAGCTACCTCTGAATATTTAAAACACAGTATGCAAACACAGTGGCTGCCACAGAAGACGAACACATCAAGTGTTTCATGTAATAAACACGGTTATTCTGACAAGAGAGGAATTGCCTCTGCCTGATGGACTGACAAGGCTCATGATCCATGCTTGGAACTTTGTTTGAAAAGAATTTCTGTTCTGGCATGTCATCTGCTGCTGTTCATCCCCCTGGGTTACTTCTGCTATCCCTAAAGCATTTTAAGTTCTAGTATAAATAGTGATACTGTGATTGGCAGCATCTCACATAATTTAGAGTACAGACTTGCCTTGGTTGTAGGATAACATTTGTCTATGTATGAACCACCTACTTCAACCTCAACGTAGCAATGTTCTTCCAAATGTGCTGACGAAGCATAAGGAAAAAGGAACCTTTACCTCCCAAAAGAACCCCATCTAAAAATCAGAAGAGAGTTTAGACTGAGAGGTTAATTCTGTCTTTAACTTATGTTAAGAAAAATGCAAATAGCAATGGTTGATTTTGAGAAGTCAGACATCTGTCCAAAGAAAATTAACTAAGCTGTTAATCAGCTGATCAACTGACAAGGACCTGCATTAGATTGGACCCAAAAACCAGAACAGAGGTATCTCTAGTAGCCCAGTTCTGTGAGGTTTCTATAAAACAAATTATAACCAAGGCTCTTTCAACATGTTACTGTTACCAAGTCATGCATCTGGTATATCAGTGGTGCATGACCATTGCTTTTTTAACCAAAGTCGACAATCCCTTTCCTGCCTTTCACCAGTCTTATTTCAGCAGGTACTCTTTCCATGAGGAAGATGAACCTCTGTGTCGGTGCCACCAGCAGCTTTAGGTGTTCCCCTAAAACAGCTCTCTGTCCACCCTGGTCTGCTGTCCTGAACCCCAGTTTATTCTCTAGGGACTGACCCCCACTGCACTTATGTCCACAAAAAAATGTGCCTGCCATAGTACAGTCAGATATTAAGACTGCCCAGGGCTTCTGCTGTGCTTGGAGTGGTAAATCTTACACAGCATGAAAAAGATAGGAATACTCACTAGTGCAAAGTTACTTAAAATTCAGTTTAGCTTTATAGTGATTTAGCCTTCCTGTTTAATTAGTATTTAGAATTGCATGTTGTTTATAGCCACTGGTATTTCAATAGATGTTTAAATGTTTAAAGTTTAATAAGCTTCCATTCTTAAAAGAACAGAAGAATGTATGTAATTAAATTTTCAATTACTATGGGGGATTTTGGGGTCCATGAAATTAATAAAAGCTTAAGGCACTTAAATCTGATCTTGTTTTAAAAACTAAATAGTTGAGCACCTAGCTAATTAACTTCAACACTTATACTGTTATTTTACTTATTTCTAGCTTAACAAAAGAGTGGCACATATTCCCATCTTTGAGTTATTTCAAATTAAACTCTAATAGAGTTGTGCATCTTTAGGTGCAATTATTTGTTTAGTCATTTCCACACCTTTTACTAAAATGCATTTACATTATAAATCAACCAGGTCTCTTGTGTAATTCCATCAAATTAATGGACCCACTAAAAGATTAATTTAACTCTGTAAGGTTTCATTATCATTTGACCCTATATATTCTGTGTGAACATATTTGTTAGGATATAAAAAAAGAGTTCCAAGAGTAAGTCATGGTCTGGGGAGCTTGGGAGTAAGAACTCTTCTGCTTTAGCATTGTGCCTGTGTACACTCAGCTGGGGCAGTCAGGATGTGTTCTGAGGGATATTTGATCAGGAATTCAGACAAGAGGCAACCATACAGCTCTGCAATCACATGGGAAAGAACTGATCATAACACACATTCAGAGCCCCTTCCCTCTTTGCCTTCGGGATCCAGGGACATCGCCAAGTGTGCAGTTCCTCAAGATCAAGGTGGCACCATGTGCCAGGACAGAGAGGCTTGATGGGCTTGCCTACTCTTCCCCTTCTCTCCACCACTCCGAAACCCCACAGCTTTCCCTTTCCCATAGCCCTTTGGATATTTGCAGCTTTGACAGCCTGAATGTTCAGTTCTTGTCTGGCCTGATGACAGTACTTTTTGAGAAACACAAGCAGAGCAGGGAACTGGTGAGTTTTAAACAATGTATAACTTGGCTGCTATTGAATAGAACTTCCCAGGACAAAGAAAGGGCGCTCTGCCCTCTTCTCTCTTCCAAATTACACAAGGCTGCTACAAACAATAGAGTTGTCAGAGCTTTTCAAGGATTACAATGAACTTTCATAATTAAAGACATACAGCAAGCTCACCATAGACTCATGACCAGGAACAAGAATCAAAAAATCCTCCTGGCAGCTTCAGATTGTTCTTTAAGTCACTAATTAAAAAAAAGGCTCCAAACTTCTGCTCCCCTAAGAAACACAAACAACTCCCTCTTCTCTGTACCCAAAATATAGACTGTTGTCTTCAAATCCACCCTGTCAAAAGGCTATGGAGAAGCCATCTTACCAAAAGCACACCAAACCAAACCCTGTGGTACAGCTGACAGGCAAGAGCTCTTGAGCTAATCCCACAAATGTTTCTGCATTTAGTAGCCAGCACTATCCTTGGGACAAGGGCCACGCAAATCCCCACTGGTGAGGTTACAAATCAGGTCCCCTTTTCTCGTCTCTACCTTCTGCACAGTAATGCTGTTTCAATACCGCACCTCAGGCCTCCATTCTTGGTGGCTGAGATCTGAACCCACGTTAGGGCTCAGAAAGAGACTGGAGGATCCCATTCCTAGGTAACTATACATAACCTACTAATAGTTCCTCAGGAGAGAAAGCTGAGGGGCAGGCACAAATCTCTTCTCTCTGGTGACCAGTGACAGGACCAAAGGAAATGTCATGGAGCTGTGTCAGGGGAGGTTTAGGCTAGGATGTTAGGAAAAAGTTCTTCCCCTAGAGGGTGGTCAGGCACTGGAACCCACTTCTCAGGGAATGGTCATGGCTCCAAGACTGCCAGAGCTCAAGGAGTATTTTGACAATGCTCTCAAGAACATGATGTGACTTTTGGGGCTGTGCTATGCAAAGCCAGGAGTTAAGACATGATGATCCTTGCGTGTGCTTTCCAGCCCAGGACATTCTACAAGAGGCTGATATAATCTAAAGCTAAATCTCAGGACCCCTCCCAAAACTCTTGTGAGCAATCCTCTGTTTTTCAGTTTCAGTGGGAAGAGAGATTGGTGTATTCATGCACAGCACCCAACATTGGGAAAGGCTTTTAGCATCCCTGCAATCTCTCTCACTCTGGTGTAATTTAACCAGCAGATGGAAGCAAAAGAACACGTTATGAAATTTAGCAATATCCTGCTGTTTCTGGGCTTCCTGGAGCAAGAACCGTAGAATCACTGAATCCCACAATGGTTTGGGTTGGAAGGGACCTTAAGACCGTCTCGTTCCAACCCCCCTGCCATGAGCAGGGACACCTTCCACTAGACCAGGCTGCTCCGCGCCCCATCCAACCTGGCCTTGGACACGTCCAGATATGGGGCAGTACAGCCGTGACTTATGAAAACAGGAGCCTGGGTAGGGAGGAGCAGGATTTATCCCCCTTGGCTGTGCCTGCTGCTCCAGAACCACCTGGAGACGAGCTGTGGAGAGTCCACGCTCGGCCCTGCCCATCGCACCCGGCCCCAGCCCCGACGCCATGACAACCCCAACCCCAGCGCATGCGCAGAAAGGCCCGCCCCCTGTTGACATGGCAACCAAGACGCGCAGCCACCCGCCCCGCCGGTTCTCACCGCTTCCCTCGCCTGGTAGGTGGTTCTCAGCGCCTGACAGGAGAGCTCCATGCCGGCAGGGAATGTCGATGGGAATGCCGCCGGGAATGCCGCCGGGAACGCAGCCCGGAACAACGCAGCGGGCGCCCGGTCCCGCACCCCGCCGCCCCCCGCGGGCGCCGCGAGGGTCAGGCGCGTCCCAGCTCCCCAGAACAGCCAATCGGGACGTCGGAAGGTGAAAGATTGACTGACCACCTGTCCAATCACTAGTAGAGTAGAGTGGGCGAAAGGCGGCGCTGGCCAATGGGCGCTGGGCTCACCTGGGTGGCGTGGGGTGGGCGGCGGTTGGGTGGGGGGCTCGGGTTGAGGGGACAAAGCGGTTCGGCTTCAAAATAATCCAGAACGACCCAAACCAAGTCAAATCAACTCAAACCAACCTAAACCAAACCAACCCAAAACAAACCAACCCCAAACAAGCCAAACGAAGCCAAAACAACGCAACACATGCCAACCCCAAACAAGCCAAACCAACGCAAACCGAGCCAAAACAACCCACATCACCCAAGCCCCACCGAGCTCACCCCACTGAAACATGTTCAGCTCACCTACACAGCCGAGGTGTGCCTGAGAAGCAGCAGAGTGCGGTTTTCCCCTCACATCAAGGATGCGCCAGTGCGCATTAAAATAGAGACCACCACTGTGAGGGAACACAAGGCTGTGAGAAGGGCCCTCTTCAGACTCGGCTACCTGGTTGCTGCAGCCTCCTGGGTTCAGTGTGAATTATTGGAGGGGTGAATTGTGCCTGTTGGACGCTGTCCAGCTTCAGTCCAGCTGGAGGAGAACCTATGATTCTGCAAAAGAAAACCTAAAGCTCAGTCTCGGGACCCCTCCCAAAACTCCTCTTTTGTGAGGAATCCAGTGTTTTTCACTGGGATTGGTGAACACATGCACAGCACCTAACAGCTGTGTGGGATGGACTTTTAGCATCCCTGTTCCCAAATCAAACAGCTGCTCAGTTCCACCAGCTGTTCTTGGGCAGGGTAATGACCAGGTTCTCACATCTATGCAATACAACCTGGTCTACTGGAAAGTGTCCCTGACCATGGCAGGGGGATGGAATTGGAACAGATTTAAGGTCCCTTCCAACCCAAACCATTCTGGGATTCTATATCACACTTGCTGAGCATCTCATCCTCAAAAACATGTTTTTCTGGACATCCAGACCTTCCTCCAAACAACACTCGTCAGTATAACCATCAATAACCCCATAAGGCCTTATTCTTGTGGTGTCACTCTGTTCCCACTCAGGAATGTTTCCCCAGCCCTTCTCTTAAACTTTCCCAATCTGATATACACCAACACAGGCTTCAGTGTGTGTACACAGCTCAGGTAGATGTGCTGCAAATGCAATATACTTTCATTCTGTCAAATGTATAATTTAATACAAATCTTTTTTAATACATTTGTCCCATAAAACATGGAGTTTTTTCAAAGTGGATCAGATTAATGTTCCTCTAACTAACTTAGGTCCCCTCCTACTAGAATTTGTGCTCAATTTTGTGGCCTTAACGTAGTAGTAGAGTGGGTAATGCGTTTGTTTTTCCTTTATTGGGTGCTTCTTTTTTCATGGCTCTGAAAGAGAAGTTCCTGTAATTGAAGTTAGGATTCAATCCATCTCAAGTTCATTACTGTTGGGAGAACAGCCTGGGTTTGGGGCTGTGCTTGACTGGAGAGTTTTTCACCATTACTGTTAAAGGGGTAGTGGTACCTTAATATGGGGGTTTCTATTGTTTTGATGAATAAAGAGACTCTTCAAATCCCTGGAACAAAAATTGAGGGTAATTTTCACAAAACCATCCATGAAGACAAATGCTCACCCATAGTCTGGGAGGCTGTATTCAAGACTATGTGAAATCTAGGCCTATGTCAATAGACATAATTTAATAAAAATAATAATGATCAGGTAAGCAAGTTTATAGCAAAATTTAAATATTTTGCTTTTGGGCTTATAACCAAAATATAGGTGTATCACCTGGATATGACAGGATAAGCAGGCAAAATAACTATTTCATCATTAAAACTGATTAAAATATGTATATATAAGAATAAATTTGGTTTGTAATTTGTATTTTTCTGTTAAACTTTAATATGTCTATTAAGTCTGACATCAATGTAGTTATATATAACTATCTCCATCATGCCTTGGCAGAACAGAAGACTATGTCCCGTCCAAACTCTGTTTTGCCAAAAAGCTGCATAGAAAGTGCAGCTACAAGGCAGCCACACAAGTGGTTTCTTTCCAATAAACAGAATCAGAGAATCACAGGATAGTTTGGGTTGGAAGGGACCTTAAAGACCATCCAGTTCCAACCCCCTGCCATGGGCAAGGACACTTCCACTAGACCAGGTTGCTTCAAGCCCCATCCAACCTGAGTATCCAACTCAGAGTATCTTGGTTTGTAACCAGAGCCATTTTTATTGTCAGCAGCACAACTGAGGGTGTCTTGAAGCCTCTGTGCTTTGACAGTTCCAGACCTCACACAAGGCGGTTGTAGGCACTGACCACCACTTAAATACTCTTGCCATCCACTTATAGTGTTACCTTAAATAGTAAATGACTGTGGGATATGAGAGGTTATGGAGATGCCTAAGGCTGACCTCATATAATTATTTCCTTTAAACATAGCATACACAAAAATCTACTTTCCACGCAGTCACCCCAGCCCCATCTCTGCTTGCAGTTCACTCTCCCTTGTCTATTAGCAGCTGGTTAAGCAGCACAGGAGGGGTTTGATGAGGTATAATGCTGATAAGATTAATTGCTGCAATGCTCGGAGCAGCTGTAGGGTGGTTTTGTTTGTTGTTTTGGGTTTTTTGTTTGGTTTTTTTGACTGCAGACTTTGTGGAAGGCTGGGAGGGTTTATTTGGATGATCAGATGTTTTTCCGTAGTTAGCACAGCTGTGGGAACAGGCAGTGCTTGTATGGACATACTGTGCATAGTGCTAGAAAGATTACTAGAAAAGGTTGAAACCAGACAGGTTTTTTTTTTTTCCTAACAAGCCTCAATTTAGGTTGCTTAGCACCTGTAGGCTCGTTTCTTACCCTAATTAGAGCCTATTGGGGAAAACAAAACACCCAGCAATTGCTCTGATATTGTGAGATGCTATGGTCTGGTTGCCTTGAGGAAGGTCTCCTCCAATGGCTGACGCTGGGTCGACTTTTAAGGCTCACACTGAAGATTCAGAAAGGGCTCAAGGGCAGAGACGGGGAAATTGCTTAGGAGATACAGCACCAGGTTTAGCGAGGAGAAAGAGGAGAGGAAGGAAGGGGCATCGGAGATGGAGGTGCAAGAAAATGCAGAAGTATCGAACACCGGAAGAATTTGTGACATTTGAGGTAGGTTTCTTAAAAGTTTGGTGGAAAGAGAAATATTGGACACGGTGAAATTTTGCTAAGATGACTTGGTTGTAAGTAGAGTGGACTGTAAGCCTAGAGTTGATGTGTGTGTGTGTATGGAGTTTTGATAAAACAGCAGGATTTTGAAGAGCTAGAGCAAAAGGGGAGAGTGATTCTAGTTACTGGAAAAACAGGAGAGGTTTGAGAGAAATTTTCGTGTAGAGATAATGCAATGGGAGAGGAAATGCCTGTGTTCTAAGAAAAAACTGAGGAGGACCAAAACTATGAAGTACTTTTTTTTTTTTTTTTTTTTGAGGATAGGGCTCCACAGATGTATAGTGGAAAGATGGAAGAAAACAAAATACAATGAAGGACCTCTTCAATAAAAACCTTAGGGAAAGCTACTATGTTAACTCCTACTATCTTATGCATTTGAGATGTTAAAGCATAGTATTTGCTCTTATCCCAGTGGATATTGGGGATGAAACGAATGGAACTGTTGAAAGATGTGGTTATGAAGTGAGAGGTGAGTGTACACCAAAGAAATGCCTGGCTCTGGTATGAGCTTGAACACTGATGTCCTTCCCGGTGTGTGAAGGAAGGAACACTTGAGGGTTTGCTGAAACAACAAAAGAGAAGGCTTTGGTCTGGTCATGCTTTAATGATCTAAGGAGAGTCTAATCTGCAGCTTGCCCCTGTAGTCCAGTATTGAATTGGAGGGAAAAATAAGCAATAAGATGGAGTTGGGAGTTGAATTCATGCAGTGGCATGGCAGATAGCATGTTTTATTAGTCTGTTAATTCCTGTTTTTTTACTAAAAGAAGGGAATTAATAATGTGCTTATGTTTAGATCTTCAGGAAAATGGGTATCATAAGACCAAGCACAGAATCAGTCTGTGCAGAAGACTAGATAGCTGTGCCTGTAGTAAAAAAACTTTAGTATAGCTAAGGGTTTATTTTGGAATAAATAGCAAATGAAAAGGAAGGTCTGTCTCAGAATGCTACTGCAAAATTGCCACTAATGATGTTAATTATTGCGTTTCTTGGTGTCCAGGTCTTGTAATAGTAGTACTAAGTGCCCATAGCTAGGATGTACAGCAGAGATCAGTGTCCTCTAGAAGAGCTCAGCTATTTGTTCCCAAAATTGCCTGCCAGTATCGTACTAGCAGAGTCTGCTGCCGAGGTGGCCTGTCCCTTGGCCCATTAGTTGCCTTTGTAGCTGCTGCTTTGAATCTCCATCGTGCAAAAACAGCTGCCTTTTGCTTAATATGAGTAAATATGTTTTGCATTTCAGGCCTCTTTTCTTTTCCAGTGTCTCTTCATCTTCTTGTTCGGGTTGCTTTGGCTGCTTGCCTGTTTGTTGGCTGAGTCTTTGCTATTTTTTATTGCAATAAATCGGTTGTTTGGTTTTATAGCCAAGTTGCCAACGAAACTGAATATTGTGAGTAGGTAATTGTTGTGACTAGGTAATGATCTCTGGCTGCTATTGAAAACAATATTCTCGGCTGTACCTCGATGTTTGTTTTTCTGTAAATGTCTCAACATTTCCCTTGCAGCAGGAAACCCATTATCCAGTTTTTGAAGCTTACTGCTGGTGACATTTTCCCTTCATTTTTTATTAATAAAACGTGCTGCATCATCATTATAACACAAATTATGAGTGCTCTTGATTGGCTGGATAAACTGAGCTGTAAAATCACAAGCTTTCCATTTAATCCACTTCAGTTGCAAACTGGATTATGTTTTATTTATTTTTCCTATGATTTGCTGGTTTGATTGGATTATTTTTTAATTTTTTGTTTCTTTTGTTTTTTAAAGAACAATTCAGTTAAACAGATGAGTGTTAGTCCTGGAGGGGAGGGAGCACAGCAGGTGTGTCCAGTTCTGGGCTCCTCAGTACAAGACAAGGAGCTACTGGAGAGGGTCCAGTGGAAGGCACAAGGATGAGGAGGGGTCTGGAGCATCTCTCTTATGATGAGACTGCAGGACCTGGGAATGTTTAGCCTAGAGAAAACTGAGAGGGGATCTCATTAATGCAGATAAACATCGCAAAGGGGTGTCTGTCTAGAGAATAGTGCTGGACTCTTTTCAGTGGTGCCCAGCGGCTGAATGAGGAGCAATGGCCACAACTAAAACACAAGAAGTTTCACTTCAACATGAGGAAGAACTTCCTTTATGTTGACAGTGCCTCAGCTCTGGACAGGCTGCCCAGGGAGGTAATGGAATCTCTCTGGAGACATTTCAAACCCACCTGGACCTGTTCCTGTGTTATCTGCTCTGTGTGACCCTGCCTTGTTAGGGGGTTGGACTGGGTGATCTCCAGAGAGCATCTTTATTTTGTGATTCTGTGATCCCTACAGGATCATTTCTAGGACTGCTTGAATTCCTGCTACTCTGGAGTTGCTGCAGGTGCCCTGGGGAGTTAGGGCCAGTACCTGCAGGTGTGTGTATACCCAGCTGGACTGGTTTCCCCTCATGATGCTCTGTGTGTCTGTACCACTCTAGCTTGGTTCCCTTCCCCTCGGGGTCCTTGGTGTGTCTGTACCACTCCAGCCTGGGTTCCTGGTGTGTCTGTCCCACTCCAGCTCAGTTCGTCCTCTCGGTCCCTGGCATATCTGTACCACTCTGGTTCCTGCTGTGTCTGTACCACCCTAGCCGGGTTTCCTTCACCCTCCCTGCTGTGTCTGCACGACCCCAGGCTGGTTTCCCTCACGGTCCTCGGCATGTCTGTCCCACTCTAACCCGGTTTCCCCTCGTGGTCTCCGGTGTGTTTGCACCATCCTAGGCCAGTATCCCTCAGAGTTCCCGGTGTGCCTGTCCCACTCTACCCCCGTTTTCCTCAGAGTTCCCGATGGGTGTGTCCCACTGTAGCCCAGCTTCCCCTCACGGTCGCGGTGTCTCTGTCCCACTGTAGCCCGGTTTCCCCTCAGTCTCCATTGTGTCTGTTCCACTCTAGCCCGTTTCCCTCGGTGTTCCCGGTGTGTCCGTCCCACTCTACCCCGGTATCCCCTCATGGGCCACGGTGTGTCTATCCCCCGGTAGCCCGGTTTCCCCTCACAGTCTCCAGTGTGTCTGTCCCACTGTAGCCCGGTTGCCCCTCGTGGCCCCGGTGTGTTTGTTCCATTCTAGCCGGGTTTCCCCTCGTGGTCCCCGGTGTGCCTGTCCCACTCTAGCCCCGCTTCCCCTCGTGGTCCCTGGTGTGCCTGTCCCACTCTAGCCCCGCTTCCCCTTGGGGTCCCCGGTGTGTCGGTCCCACTCCAGCCCGGTTTCCTTTCATGGTTCCCGCTGTGTCCGTACCATGCCGCCCCGGTTTCCCCCCAGGTCCCCCCGCCCCGTCCCTCTCGCCCCTCCCGCCCTCCCCGTCACGTGTCGGGCGCGCTCAGAGTGCACGATGATGGTGGCGGCGGCGCCCAGCGGCGGCGGGTAGAAAATGGCGGATTTCGAGGAGCTGCGGGTGAGGAGGAAGGGAGGTGGTGGCGGGGGCAAGATGTCGGTGCAGGGGGTCCCGCGCCATCCCCCGGGTGAGAGGGAGGGAGGGAGGGAGCGGGGCCGCCCCGACTTCCCGGGGGTCGACGGGGTCTCCCCGGGGAGACCCTCCCTGTCAGTGCCCGGTTCACCGTGTCCGCCGTGCGGGTTGTGCTGCTGCTGCCGCCGAGGGGATTCTCCCCGCTCCTCCCGACATTTTAAAGCCGTCTCGGCGCTGCCGTGCGGCCCCGGGGCTCGCATGGCTCCTGATGGGCCCCGCGCCCGTGGAACTGAAGGGAGGGCGGTTTGTAACCACCGGGCTGTTGGAAATGCTGGTAGCTGTGGAATCTTTGGAAATCCGTGGACCGCTTTCCAGCCGGGAAAGCTGTGCCTGCCGAGCACGAAACCCAGTGTTGCTTTTCCGATTTGTATTTTCGGTTCATTATCTTTCATATTGTGGTGGTGGACTCTGGAGAAGATTTTTCAGAGGGGGTGTGTTGTGTGTGCGTGCGTCCTTTCTTTTTTTTAAGGTGTGTACACAAAGAGCTGATTGCATAGTTTGTGTTTTATCTCCTATTTCCTGAACAATCCGCGGTTATCTTTGTTCGGAAGGAGGAGGTTGTCCTTCAGCATCATCCACACCTGCAGAAGTGGAATTCTTCGTGCGAATTCTGCGTGCAGGCCGCTCACCCCCTGCTTCCGACCTAAGCTTTGCTACAGAAGGAAAAAAAGTCGGTTAAATAGGAGCCTTTGTGAGTTAGGCTTTAGTGGAGAGGAAGAGCTGGTGTTGGTGTGACCCACAGTGGGAAATGTGCTGCAGTCGCCAGAGAATTTCCGATGCTGAGGCTTCTTCCAGCACTAACACTGGTGCAGCTGAGGAGCACACTTATAAAAATATAGTGGAGAGAACTGAGTTTCTTTGTTTGAGGACAGCAGTGCTCTGTTTCAGGTTTAGGAATTGTTGGCTTATTTTTTCATAAGTTAACCTGATGTTGTTGTGTTGGAGTTTTTTTCTCTTTTAAACCTGTTTGTGTTTCTGTGTTTTCTTGCTCAGTGTCCTCACACATTCTCAGCCCTCATTCCAAGGTGCCTCAAAGGGATTAGCTAAAGCCTCAGTGTAAACTTTGTGCCAGTGGTGTCTTTTCTTCCTTTATGACTTCCTCTCCAGGCTTGACCTGGAGCTGTGATCTGCCTTTTCCAAAGCACTGTAATTGCTTAAACAGATATCTGTAAGTATTGATAGACTCCATCAGGGAATTAGGTACCTAAATAAATACCTTTGAAATTACCTATGCACCTCAGTTGCTTGCCAGAAGTAATACAGGAAGTATGGAAGGAAGAGGGAACTGGGTTTCAGGCCAGCTGCAGGGCTGTCCTTTCATCACTCCAAAGAATGGGTGTCAGTAGTTAAAAAAAAAAAAGTCTGAGGACATATCTTTTGATGTTCCCATTCATCTTCTTTGTAAACTGGAGTGCCTGTGAGATGAATCTGTTAGCCTGGAGCTTCTCTAAATGTTCAGCATCCATCGGATTGTAATTCACGGCCTGTTTTGGGAAAGCTCTAGGTATTTTTTTGGAAAAGGATGTAGTAGTCAGCCTCATGTCTGTAAGGCCTTGGCTAAATTTTCCTTTTTTTTTTGCATTTGAGGACACATTTGAATGTGCCTACTTGAATATCAGGCAGTTGGTTTTCAGGTTCAATTTTTTTTTCAGACAACCAGTTCTTACTGCTTTTGGCCACACGAGAGATATCCCCCGCCCCTGTAGATTTTGCAAATTGACTTTTAGGTGTGAAACTACTGCTTTATAGATTAACGTACTGAATGTTTTTATGGCAATATTGTTTGCTGCTCTCTTGTTGATTGCAGTTTCCTGTAGTATGTCATCTCTACCTGCTGTATAAAAGGCCGCTTGGGCCATTTTGAGAGTTGAATTTATTTTAGTAATTTCTTAAGGACTCACTAAAGGCAGGAGGTCAGAGTTCTCTTCTAAATCCTGTTTTTTGAGGGAAACATGCAGGGACAGCATTTTCCTCTTCTCAGGGCAAGGGGTCATTTTAATGTTTGTTAGGACTATCCCTGCCATCCTCTGGATCTTCACAGTAAAAGTTCTGTGGAGCTGTGACCCAAAGGTTGTAACTGAGAGGCTGTAATGAAAGAAAACAGGGAAACCTGCTGTTACATCATGCCTTTTGGAAATCTTCAGTTTTGTTAAAGAATTTGGAAGTAGCTGTAACGACAGTTGCTATTCAAGTTATTGGTGGAAATGTCCAGTCTAAGGCTTACCCTTCCAGACCATCAGATTAAACCTTAATTGATTAATAGTGTTTACTACTAATTTCCATAGATTACCAGTTCCTGGGATATTAGAGAGTGTCTGAGATGTGGAGAGCACAGCTGCATCTAGTTGTGAGATATAGGTAGCTTGAGATACCATTTCCAGACCTGTTCTCAGATGGGTTTTTAAACCTGGCTTGTACCTTTATCCATAATCCTTGCTCCAGAGCAGCCCAGTAAATGTTGAAGGAATTACACAGGCAGAGGCAGATGTGGAACAGAACCATCAGTCTGGTGTGGAGGCCAGAGATGACAAGTAAACACATTTTTGAACCAGAATTGGCCCAGAAGTGGGGAACTACAGCTCCTTTTGAGAGCCATCTGTGAGAAAACCATTCCAGCTCCCAGCAGATTCTGAACTCACCAAGATTTGGCTTGAGGCTTGTTGTGTCCCAACAAAGTATTGCAGATAAGAGGCTCAGTTACATATTATTACTTACAGAATATCTCTTGGATCCCCTGAGTTTCTGCTGGCATCCTGACTCTAAATTGGAAACACCTAATGCAGACTGCAGGCAGTTCTTGAAACATATCTCTAGATTAGAAAGTAACAGCTTCAGTCTTACAGTTTAATCAGGTTTTGAAGTAATTTGTTAGTGTCACCTTTATGGGGCAAAAAAGAAGGCTCTTTATAGGCAAATGGCTGTGCCTGTGCCAAAACAAATTCGTGACACTAGTGATCAGTTTCATAGCCATTGTGGAAAAGAACTCATTTTATTGAGCAGAGATGGAAGTGTGCTAATATATCCTCTGTGGAAGGAGAGCTTGCACAAAATTTACCAGAAAATCAGGTTTATAAATGATGAAAGTAAGTCCCACTCTTTTTGCTTTTGCACACCCGGTACTGAAATCACGCAATTCGAGTGGGAAGAGCAATGTGGTTTGGATACCATTTTAAAATACAGAAGTTGAAGTCTCATTCTTGTATATATTGGATCTCTTGTTCATACCGGACTTGGTCCCTTTCCACTTCTCTTGCTTTATTTTTCTAGTCTGGAAAGACTGTGTAAATGCTTCACATTTACCAGGTGAAGGAGTGCTTAGTGCTAAATCGCAGACAAGAAAATGCTGCGAGCTATTTTAACGTCTCCTCAAGCTCATTGCCAAACACTGTTCTATTTCAACTGTTCTATGTTAATGTCATTGTGTTGTGTATGCTGACCAGGTTAGGTTCTTGATGTAGAAATCAGATTCCACATGATGATCTGGGTTAAACCTAAGATGGTGGACAGAATAGATATTGAGAAGTTTCTATTGGTGCTGTAATGATCCTTAGGTTGCAGTTAAATAGAATTAAATAACATAAATTCTGATAAAATATGCATAATAACCTATAATATACTGTTACCTTGTATCTGCACATAATTCCTGGGTTCTCCATAGATTCATAGTCACTACTGCAGGCTGCTGAGGCTTGTCAAGGTTAAAAGTTTGTTGTTTGTAAAGTCATTAACAATTTACTGATTGTACTGAGATACTATGATGGGGAGAGGGAGGAGATAATGTAGTCTAGGGTACTCTAAAAATGAGGCTGCAATTAAATGGGCCAAGCTTTGTTTTGAACACCATAAATACTTGTGTTCATTTAGCTTAGGAATTTTGCTGTTAATAAGTGCTTGCAACTTTGGAGACTAGTTCCTAATTTAGAAGTCAGGCTAGAGTTAGTCCAGAGGAAAATCTCCATAAGACTGAGAACGTGGTGGTTATGATTTGCACTGACTGTGGTTTTCTTTAGAGGTGCTTTGCTGTCCTGTGCTGCTGATGCAGATTTCACTAGTGGCATCCTGGTGACTTGCTTTTTTTTATCTGTGGTTGTATCAGTTTTCAGAACACATTTGTATTCAGCAGAGAAGTCTTCAACCATCCCAAGACACAGGTTGCTCTTTCTTACCAGCAGTATACGTTTCCAGCCCGCTGTAAGTCAGCATGTGTGCACATTTGCTGTGAGACATGTCACAAATGTATTTCTTTGCTGAACGTCCATGAGAGGGCTTAAAGTCAGAAGTGAGAATTTGTGGAAACTGCCGTGGGGTGTCCCTTCCATACAGAGCCTTCAGACACTTCGGAAATAGTGTGGAAGCTGGTAGGGCTGAAGCAGAGCTCTTAAGGGGAGTCTGACTAGTACTTCTGAGTAGACGTGGGTTGCTTCTGCAGGTGCAAGTGTCCTGTTTGCTACTTGAGCTGTACTTGCCCTAAAAGCCACTGTTGTTGGTGCTTATTGTAGACATATGTCAGTCATCAAACAGGCATTTTCAGTTACCTTTCGTTGATAGATACATATATATATATATATAGAAGAACAATTACTGTTAATATTGCAGGGGGAGGGTGGAGAATCACACAAGTCTTGTTTGGAGAGATGTTTGATCCCTTAATTTGTTTTGAGACATTCCTGCCTGTAATTTTAGCGGCATGTCAGCATCTCCTGGGCTCCTTAACATCATCTGTCCTGGGAAATTAGTGCCATTCCAGATACACCTACGGCATAATGCTTTAGAATAGTATTTCTGCTGATGGATCATGGTTGCTGAACTATAAGAAACAATAAAAACCTATGAAACTTCTCATGACTGACCTTCAAGTATCAATTTCAGGGAGAAAAATATTTCTGGCATACAAAAGTGTTTGAATTATCCAGACTGATTTCCTTCCTTAGAGTTCTGTCAGACTACTCTTTGTGTTCATGGAGAAACGTTAAACTAAAATGGCTTTGGTCTTGTGTTAAAAAAGCTTTTTTTATTGGGCTGTGCAGCTGTAAAGAACTTCTCTTAAGAGAAAATGGCATCTATACGACACAACTTGAATGTCTAATCTTAATTGAGTGATGTGAAAAGCATATTAATAGCTAGCCTGCAGTCTTCTGCAATATGCTGGAAAACCAAAAGCAAATAATTTGGTAGGGTTTGTTGGAAGCAGTATCTGCCTTGCTCTATGATTATAAATGGTCTTAAACATATATCTCCATAAAAGTTTGTTGATGATAACAAATGTCCACTTTATGTCTGTAAATTGAGTAATAAGATAAAATGTATATAGAATCATAGAAAAGTTTGGTTTGAAAGGGACCTTAAAGCTAATTTCATTGCACCCCCATAGGCAGGGACACCTTCCACTAGACCAGGCTGTTCCAAGCCCCATCCAACCTGGCCTTAAGCATTTCCAGGGATGGGGCAACCACAGCTTCTCTGGGCAACCTGTGCCAGGGCCTCACAAGAAAGAATTTTTTTCCCAATATCCCATCTAACCCTGTCCTCTGGCAGTGGGAAGCCATTCCCCATTGTCCTGTCCCTCCAGGCCCTTGTCCAAAGTCCCTCTCCAGCTCCCTTGGAGTCCCTTTAGGCACTGTCAAGGGACTCTTAAGGTCTCACTGGAGCCTTCTCCAGGCTAAGCAGCATTCTCCACGCAGCCTGTGTTTGTGCTGGGGATTGTCCTGACCCAGATGCAGCACCTTGCACTTGGCCTTGCTGAACTTCACTTGCGTGCATAAGGAAAACCTCATGATCTGTCAAACCCACATCTCTCCAGTTTAGAGACAAGGATGTTGTGCAGGACAGGATCGACTTCTTTGCACATGCTAAGCAGATGTCAGTTGCTCTTCCCTTATTCTCTTACATTGTAACCCTGCCATAGAAGGTCATCAGGTTTGTCAGGCACCATTTGTTGATTGGACTAGGTGTGTTTTCATACACCTGGTTGTTGCCTTAAAGGCAAGGTAGAACCAGCTTTAGGGGGGAAAACATTACAAAAGCTATTTAAGTACATCCAGTCAACCTCGCTTTTTGCAAGTCTTCTTTCAAAAGCCTATGTAAGATTTTTGCATTGATGGATAAAATTGCTTTTTTTTTTAATATACTCCCAAGCGTTTTTAACACGGGCGTTAATTTTTATGACTATGGTATTGAAGCCAGACTATGTCTTCTAGTAAAATGAAATCCATCTTTTAACAAAATGCTAGTTTGTGGAAGTTTTCTGTGAAATGTTAGTCATGTTGAGGCATGACTGACTGCACATTTCACCTTGATTAACTTGCCGGAATGCACAGAAGGCAGCAGGCAGGGTAATAGACTGTATTTTGCAATACATGCTCTTTCCTTAATCTCAGTGTAAAGGATTATTTGACTTATTTGCAGTGTGATTATGGAATCCAGAATCATGCTTACTGCCTGCATCTGAAATAAAAGAGCTGGCATTGCTATCAAGCTTATGCAGCTACCTGCAGAAGCATGCAACATGAAGTTTTCAGAAAATTAAGGAATATCAGTATTATCATTTAACACAGTTTCTCTTCTATGTGGCATATCTATAAAGCTTTTACAGTACTTCAAGCCATTTTTTATGAATGCTGAAACACTTTATTTTCCTCACCCTCTTTGACTGAAAGTAATGAAAAGTAGAAGGCAAATACCAGGTGGAAACAAACATTCTCCATCTTGTATTGTTTTGCTGTTGAGAGAAGTTGCTGAGTTGCAATTAAGGAGACAGCTGCTGTTGACATCTTCAGAAGTTTGGATGAGCCATTCGGTGGCTCATGTGCCAGTGTTTTTTCTGGCTACTATGTCCATGGTGCATTTAGAGATGGGGTATTGGGGGAGTACCTGTTTGAGGGCTGCTGTGTTAGCTCTGATCAGAACAATTCTTGATAGAAGTGTCACTGTATCCAAATGAGCTGTCTGGAAATGTTGAAATTCAATGTCTGAAATGTGGAAACCTTGTCTCCTCAACAATGAGGAAAGGGTGTACCTAATGAGGGTACTGCCAGTTCTTTTAGATGGTTGTTCTGCTGTGCATATATAACGTGGCTCTTGAAAAGGAAAGTCCTGGCTTTCTGCTTCTGTGTTTTAATGGGAGAAGAAATGACCATTGACAGTGACATTGCATGTGCCCAGGTGGACAAGAGGCCAATGGCCTCTGGGCTGACCCAGCCATGGGGTGGCCACAGCCCCAGGGCAGTGCCCGTCCCCTGTGCTGGCCCTGCTGGGGCACCTCCAGTGCTGGGGACAGCTCTGGGCCCCTCAGGACAGGAGAGACCCTGAGGGGCTGGAGCGTGTCCAGGTCAGGGAATGGAGCTGGGAAGGGGCTGGAGCAGCAGGAGCGGCTGAAGGAGCCAGGTAGGGGTCAGGCTCTACTCTCTGGGAGCAAGGGACATGACTAGATGAAATGGCCTCCAGCTGCTCCAACGGAGGAATAGATTTGATATTGGGAAAAATTTCTTGACCGAGGGCGTTGTTCAGCCCTGGCACAGCTGCCCAGGGCAGTGGTGGAGTCCCCATCCCTGGAGAGATTTAAAAGCTGTGTGGATGTGGCACCTGGGGACATGGGTTAGTGATGGCCTTGGCTGTGCTGGGCAAATGGTTGGACTCTATTATCCTGGAGGTCCTTTCCAACCTAAAAAATTCTGTGCTTCTAAGTTCAGTTTTCATCTGACACAATTCTCTGATCTGTCTTACTGTCAAAACAATTTTCACAATATTAAGGAGAGAATAGGGACCAAACCAGGGGCACAGGGGGAGTTTTGACTTTTTTGGTGACTGACTCTATGATTGGGCAAAAGTTGTGTTAAAACTTAGTTGAGATCAGATCTGTATTAGAACACACAGGTGTAAATTCTGTGTGGTAAGGACTGGGAAAGTAAAGACAAAACGCTGTGTTTTGAGTTGTAGCCCTTCTGAAATCAATGCCCAAAGCTTTATTAAAAGTCAAAATGTACCTCTGAACTGTTTTTAAAAATACATGTTATGATCCTAGATGTCTGCTGTTTCAAACCTTCTGTTAGTGCCTTCATCTCCAGTCCTCGAGTCTGGAGTTGTCACGGTGCAGCAGTACAGATGGAAGGCATGTGTTCTTTCATCTTTAAAACTACCTCATTGTTACAATGGAAGAGTCCCACAGAAATAGGAAGGAAGTTGGTTTAGAAGTGTTCTGGACAATTTTATATCTCTGAAATGGAAACTTGCTCTTGAAAATGTGAGATGAAGCACCTATGCAAAGTTACTTAGTAACAGGGGAGAATATTGTTTCCTTTTGCATAGTGGATTTTTATATTTTTAATTTATTTTTTTAAAAAAATTAGAATCTTTTTCTTTATGAACTTCATAGTTCAATCCTCAAAGTCTTCTACAGCTAACCCTGATAACCAAGTAAATAGGATTATTTGTTTTGAAGAGATCTTCGTGATCCATGATACCAGAATGTGATCTGAGAAGGACAGGCAGTTCTTTGGGACATTTGAAGAATCACTCATGTTAGTTATACACTTTGTAGATCACACTGTGTATACCATGTATACATCATACAACAGATAATGTAGCTTTTTAAGCACTGTTCACATTGCTGTGCCATTCTTTCAGCAATGAAACCTCATGTACCTATCTCTGTTCATGCGTGCCTGCAACACAGTGTCCAAAGTTACAGGAGTTTCACAATAAACTATGCAGAAATTAAGAAATAAAATAAGGAAGTGCTTAAAATGTGTTGGAAGACTGATTCACTTGATTTTATTTGTTTTGGCTTGGTTTTTTAATTTCTTGCTCTATGAAGTGAGACAAATACTTTGTGGTATAGCTTGTGCTTGTGCCGTGAATGTAAGATTTTGTTGTTGCTATTGTTTGAGTGTCTTTGTAATGACTAACATAGACAAACTCAACCTGCATCCTTTTTTTCTTCATTTTAAATCAGCTGTACTCTTGTGTTCTGTAAAGGTCTGGGTGGTACCCATAACCAAGTAACAATTTGTCAGATTAGATGTTAAAAAATAGGTACTTCACCATGCTGCTTGAAAAGGGCTGCTTGGGGTACTGTTGGCTCACCTGTGCTTACCTGTCCTTCCTTTCTAGAATATGGTATCAAGTTTTCGTGTTTCTGAGCTGCAAGTGTTGTTGGGTTTTGCTGGACGTAATAAAAGTGGGCGCAAACATGACCTCCTGATGAGGGCACTGCACCTACTGAAGAGTGGCTGCAGCCCAGCAGTTCAGATCAAAATCCGAGAACTCTATAGGCGTCGCTACCCAAGGACGATTGAAGGACTTTCAGATTTGTCGGCTATAAAACCTGCAGTTTTCAACTTGGACAGTAGTTCGCCTCCAGTCGAGCCTGACCTGTCTGTCGCTGGCATACACTCACTCCCTTCTACTTCAGTCACGCCTCAGTCTCCTTCCTCACCTGTCAGTTCCGTGCTCCTCCAAGACACTAAGCCCCACTTTGAGATGCAGCAGCCATCCCCTCCGATCCCGCCGGTTCATCCTGATGTTCAGCTGAAAAGCTTACCTTTTTATGATGTGCTCGATGTGCTCATTAAACCCACGAGTCTAGGTAAGTGTTTAATACGTCTGCAGCTTGCTTAAGTCATGAAATCAGTGTTGCTTCTGACAATACTGAGTTCAGACTTGAATGGCTTTTTGTAACTGGGGACAGGTGGAAATTGCCTTCCTGCTACTTCGCTTCACTACTTGTCCCCAGAAGTGCAAAGCCGTATTTCAGAAAATAATGTTCACTGTTGTAATATGATAAAGATCTTTGCCTTTTGAATATTAAATAATAGAACAGGATAGTTCAGTTGGAAGGTACCTACCATGATCATCCAACTGCCTGACTAAAAGTTAGGGGTAATATTAAAGGCATTGTTCAAATGCCACTTAAACACTGACAGGCTTAGGGCGTTGGCCACCTTTCCAAGAAACCTATTCTGGTGTTTGACCACCCTTGTGGTAAAGAAATGCTTCCCAATTTTTGGACCTGAAGTTTCTGCTGAGTGCAAGTGAGGAACAATTTTGTCAGGACTAATAGGAAAAGAATTTCAGGGTCAGCAACAGTGTAAAGAGAAGAAGTTCATTTGTTCATTATGTTACCTTTATCTCACGGCAGCAATTTTACCGTCTCCGGTATCTGGCACTGAAATAAATTTTGTGCTGGGATGGTCAACGGACTCACTGTAGTGAAGTTTCTCAGCCTACAGGTTGTTGCAATACTGTATGTTATAATATAGAGTGGACCTTTGTCTTCCAAATAACCTGAATCCAGTTTATCTTCCTCAAGTGCCTCGGTCTCCAAGACATTTAATTACTTGGAACTGCATTTTCTGTCTTGAAATTCAGTCTGGCTTACCCTTACATGGTAAAAAAACGTTCCCTAACGATTTAGTAATATGTTTATATGATCGTTTGCATCCTTTTAAACATTTTAGTTTCTTAACTGATCATAAAGTCTCTTAGGTTGTGACTTGTACCTCAGTGAGGCACGTACTGAACATTTGCCATCCTCTGGTACCTAAAGCAGAAAACTTTAGTAACAAACATAATTAACAGTGCCTGTTGTCACTTCTCTTGGTGCATAGTGAGACCCTGTTAGAGGAAGATTTAATACTGACCTGGGTATTGGTGCAATAGCTCTGGCTGATGCTGCCATTACCTTTGCAGAGATCAGCTCTCAGTGCCACGATGTCATGGAGGAGCAGGGAAGTGAGATTTGAGAAATACTTGATATGTAAAAGATGGGCCCTTCAGATGTTAGATACAAACTTTGGCTGGAAATCACTCTTAATGTGTATTCGTGTGCAAATTTGGCAGTGAGGCTTCCTTCATTCATTATATTTATATTGATATGGGTAGCTTGTAGTCCCATTTGGTAGACCTCTGTGACTGGGACATGAACCAATGTTTTTTGTGTGTTTGGGAATTAAGGATTCAAATAACAGACAGCTAGGAGTATAGTCCACTTCAGTGCTTCATGATTTAGAAAGATGAGTGTAGTATTCTTTGCACTAATACGACGGCGCAAGCATAATTGTGGAGTTTAGTTTTAACCCACACTGAATTAAATAACAAAATATTTCCATACTCCTTTTTACATGTTCTCAAGTATTATTCTTGAATATCAAGTGCTGTCTGTGGTGTGTGTGTGCATACATGCACAATGTGGCTGTTTGGAATTATTTGAGGAACTTGGTGTGTGTTTGCTCTACCTGAGTTCCATTTCATGATTGCCTCCTTTTTTTTGTGATTTTTTTTTTTCTGGACATGGAAGTAATCTACCATGAATGTCGCAGTGCATAAGGCAGTCCAACTCTTCCAAATTTGCCTGGTTTAGTTGTGCTATTTTTGCTTTTGTCCTCCTTGCTGCTTATTTTAAATTGGACATGTCTAATCTACCTTTATTTCAGGTCAAGATTCCTAACTTTTCAAGTTTAAAGAAAGTAGAAAAGTAACATGTGCATGCTATAGACCTGTAGTACTAAAATATTGCTGATTCCTGTCACTGCCAGATAAGTTGGATTCTGATATAAATGTTGTATTGGTTTTTTTTTTTTTGCCAGGTGCTACTGAGGAGTAATTTCAGACATGAAGTCTAGCTGGTTTCTCTGGAGTTAGGGGTTGTGCTCCCTCCCTTCATTCCCAAAGGTTTAGTTACCTTTAGCTGTTTCTGAATTTTTCAGCTGTCCATTAATAACTTTTGGTGCACGTTCTGTAGTACATTTCAATAGTTGCCAGCATCGCTGTGGTACTGCTTTTGCCAGGTATCCAGTGTAATATTTTGTTATGTGTCTCTTTGAACCTTTCTCCCTTGAGAGAAAGAATTCTTACACGGTTTGCCAAGCAGCTTTGGTACTGAAGTGTAAGGTGATACTAAGCCATCTAAAAGTGTTAAATGAAAGATTTGTTCTATTGCTTTTCTGTTAACAGTTACATGCAGTTCAACCACCATTTGAGTATATTCAGTGACTTTTGCCTCTTTCCAGGAAAAGCTCAGTTGCAGATCTTGTTTTAATCAATAACTTTAATCACTGTGGTTCAACCTCTTTTGTGTCTCTTTCTAGTACAGAGCAGTATTCAGAGGTTCCAAGAGAAGTTTTTTATCTTTGCTTTAACACCTCAGCAGGTCAGAGAAATCTGTATTTCCAGGTAAGAAGTAAGAGTGTGGCATAGTGTAAGTAAACTTACACAAAACTTCAGGAGAAAGTGTGGGGTTTTTGGTTCATTCTATGGACCACGTACTCTGCAGATTACTTGGTTCCAAGTAATTGTCACTATTTAGAGGGGTGGAAAGCTTTTCTCCCCTGCATGTTTCCTGGCTGCAGGAATGGAAGGCTGCTTTTCTGTTTTGTCCCAGGGTTGATGTTGTTGCAAGACCTATGGTATACACTATGGCAATTCATAGGTACTTTTTCATCTCTTATCAGCATTATACTTTATTGTTCCTATGAACTCTTGATGTGGGATGCTGATCCTGAAGTCCTGTGTAACTTGGCAGTAGCTAAACAGAAGTGTCACTTATTACAAGGCTTTTTCACAGCTCAATAAAAGAAAAATAAGAGTGAAGTTTAGTGATGCTGGGGCAGGTGTGTCAGTTATTTCTGTGTATGGCTGAGATATGAGTCCTGCTAAGTGGATACTTCTTTTTCTCTTTGTCACAGAGACTTCTTGCCTGGAGGCAGGAGAGATTACACAGTCCAGGTTCAGCTGAGGTACCTTTTTGTAGTGTTCTGTTTAAAAACTTTTTCATTAGCTAATGTAGCAATTATGCTACACTTAAAAAACACCCGAAAAATGGATGTTTGTGGGGACACTTGAAAATGACGCTTTCTCTTTTTGGGGATACAGGTTATGCCTTGCAGAGACCAGCTGCCCTCAAGAAGATAATTACCCGAATAGTTTGTGCATTAAAGTAAATGGGAAGCTGTTCCCGTTGCCGGTAAGTTTGTATATTGTGTTTGTGGCTTCTTGGGGGGTGTGTGTGTTTTTCTGTAATGCTGACTTGCTAAAACAGTCGAGCTGTTTGTTACCACTTGAACTTCTTTGTTAGGCATGTGCATTGGTGCATTTGCTGTGTGAGATAGCCTTTACAGCCACTCCTTGGACTAACTGTGGTTTAGCCACCTAGAGCAAGCCTCATCTGTTGCAGTTAACAAAATCTGTCAAAACCAAACCAGTGTCTGCATGGAAAATCCTCCTCATGGGTCCTCTGACCGAGTTTTTTTGAGGTTGGTAGCCCTCACTGTGTGGGCTGTGTATATTTGTGATAGGCTTGAGTTCTTTCTTGTTATGAGGAAATGGCATCACCCACTTGCATGCCGTTTGCACGCTGCTCTGCATCTGTCTGGTTGGAGCACAGTTTGTTGTGGGGATGAAGAACAGACAATGCTTTGGGGTTCCTGGCATGTGCTGACACTGGAACAGAACGCTGTTGGCAGTCACACTTCACGGGTGTCTGACGTTGCAAAAATTAGTACATAGGGTCACCTCGAGGCTTGGATATATACAGAAAGGGAAAAGCTCTCTCATCCTCAGAATATCTCTGGAATGGATTTCTCTTTTTTCTCTCAATAGAACAGAGATAAACTCTTACACAACCCATTCAGAAATAGTTCTTGAAGCTATAAAAGATAGAAGAAGTCATAGTACAGAGGGTGTTTTCAGTAGTTGGTTTGAAAAGATGCTGTGTGGAGAGAGAAGGTGTGAAACCTCTTTTTCAGAATGTTTGTAACCACCTTGTTGTGTCAGATGTGTTGACCTGTACCTTTCCTCCTCCCATATGCAACTGTGACTGCTTTTTTTGCCTCTGCTCAACTTAAATGAGACTCTTTAGCTTCTCTTCCTCCTACTTCTGTCTTCAGGTTATAGGGGGGGTTCTTTTTTGCATTTTCTGGTCAGTATTTTCTGCAAATGCCAGTTACGTTCCCTGTGATAACTTCGAGGATTTTCTCCTTTCTTCTGCAGATTGTCTTTCAGCAACCAACCAAAAAGAATTGGGTTTGATGTTATCTTGTGGACAGCAGTGTCAGCTGTTTCTCAGTCTTGTTCATATAGTTTGTGCCCTGCTGTGCTGTGCTCTCCATTTTGTGTGCAATGTGTCACAGTTGCAGCAGGAGCTACTACTAATCTTGGATTATTGCTTTGGTTTAGACCTAAATCCTGTAGGTTCTTCCTACTTATCATAAGATGATAATTATTTAATCTGTTCAGCAGAACTTTAGGTGAGAAAGTGAGTAAATCACTATTGTCTTGGCAACTTCCCTTTCCCTCTGCATTCCCTATGACCTGAATGACAAATACAGTCTCAGTCCAAATGCTTCTGCAGATGGTTTTTGGTTAATTTGGCCACTGTCTGCATCATCTGGTGGTTCCTTTCTTTTGCAGGAGGTGTAAGATAACTTCTTTGCCTCAAAGGCCACTATTGTCTGTCTCAGTAGTGTCAGTGTTAGGTAATTAATCAGTGATGCCAGCTTCTATTGCCCACTTGCACAGTTCATTAGTGCACTTCTGCCTTTCTCTGGTAAGGCAACTCATGCCTCCACAGATTGCTCTGAATTATTCTTGGTCATCTCCTCAGCTGCAATCCTTACCAGAAGCCTCAGAGAAATGCTTCCAGTGTGCCAGTACTGCTTCAGCTTGTGCTCATGTTAACACCATGGTTCCCTGTATTCCTGTATTTGTATAATTGTGAAAAGCCAGATAAAAGACCAGTTATGCTTTCTCTTGATACATTTCCTTGCTATAGCGGATGATACCTGCTTTGAATTATGCGAGTCTTGGAAGAAGCATGGAAGATTTAAAGGCCCAAATACTGTTGGCAGTTATTTGCCACTAAAGTTGTCAGCCTGACTATATAGTGCCAGGCCATGCTGGTTGGAAGGCAAGCAGAGTGCTCCTAGAAGGATAAGAAGGGAGGGTTCCAAATTGTTGTAGGAGTAGAAGAGCGAATCTGTTCTCAAGAACAAGCTCTGTGGAAGAAAGCACCAAAAGCCTCACTGAAATGATGAGTGTACACTCCAGAGTCCATCTCTAAAAAAAAAAGAAAATTGGGAAATGCGAGAGAACTTGGTTTGTTTTCTTCTGAAATTATTCCATCTGTTTTATGTGAAATTGTCAGCAGTTCCTATGTGTCTGTGTTCTGGGATAAAGCACTCATGGCATACTGAGCTAGTGAGTGGAAGAGGCTGTTTGGGTTGTTTTGTTTTTATTAGTATTATTGTTTTTATTTTCAGACTTAGCATCTTTCAAAGTAACTCCTTTCCCAAGCACTAGGCTGTGAATGTGTGTGTTTCTCTGGTTAAAGAAATACATATGTTTTTCAGCACATCCTTTCTGGGTGAGTTTCTTGTATAAAACAACACTGTCTTGAACTAAGTGAAATGTGTCAGTAAATTCTGTTCAAGATGTGGAGCTGCCGTCTCTTACTGGCATCTTCCAGGTGCTGGATGAGTTTGAGACAAGTGACTGCAGGCTTGCTGTGGGCTCAGAGCAGAGTTCTCAGAGTAGCTGTTAACAGACTGGCTAGTTTTCATCATGACATGCTGGGTGAGAGGTGTAAGCTGTAGGCTTATTGCATGGCGAGGGTGTTGGAACTGGATGATCTTTAAGGTCACTTCCAACCCAAACCACTCTGATTCTATGATTTCTTAAATACTGCTGGTACTCCGTGTACGGCCCCTTCCTCAGGGGCCTTGGCAGAGGACAGGTGACCTGTGCTGCTAATGGGGCCAGGTGTAGTTGATACGAGGCAAAACAGACACTGAGGAGATGTGCAGCTCTTGGAACAAGGGTTAATTGTTCTTCATCAGCGAAGTGTTTTCCATGTGTGAAACACTGGGTTAACTCTTCATTACTTGCTTTGTTTGTCACTAAGGCTGTGACCTTGTGATGTTTTAGTCTGTGCCAGTAGGGCCTCGGGGCAAAAAGGACAAAACATCAACATGACCTCTTAATCTTCCTGTGAACTTACCTGGACCGAAACCGTGTTGTCTTCCACCTTTTCAGCACTTCTGTAAAACCCCTTTAAAACAACTAATGCCTTATAATTGTGTTTGACTTACAGTGTTAGCTTGTCGACTGGTATTTCTCAGAATAAATGTTGGCTTTGCTCTCCAGCCTAGAGACCCTCTCAGTTTACCTGCTTCTCATAGATCTGTTTAAAAATAACAAGTCCATGTCAGCAGGTTTCAGAGTACAGTGGAGAGACTCGGTAACACATCAATTGTCCTTTTTTCCTACAGGGGTATGCTCCACCACCAAAAAATGGAATTGAACAGAAGCGACCTGGGCGTCCTTTGAATATCACATCTCTAGTTAGGCTGTCGTCAGCAGTGCCAAACCAGATTTCCATTTCTTGGGCTTCTGAAATCGGAAAGGTAATCTGCATGTTCTGTAGGATGTGGGAAGTTTTCTAAATAGCGTGCTCTAGCATTTCTGCTCCCCTACTGGTTGATGTGCCTGGCAAGGCACACACCAGCAAGTGTTTTGCGTTAGGTGGCTGAACTTACTCTCAGTGCCAGGAAACAAAGTTTGCTCTGGAACTATGATAGTTTTCCGTAACACAAAGGTAAGACTGACTTACAGATGGCAAGATTTCGTTATAGGATTCACATTACAAAGTCTGCTTTGTGGTGTAAATAGTAAAATCCCCCTGTGTATTTATTAAGGAAAGAAAGGGAGAGTACAGGGTATTTCTGACTTCATCCTAGGCTTAAATAACTGTTGCAGCACCTTTTCAACTGTTGGCAAGTCAAGAACTACTTTTTCCTTTATCTATGACTGGTTGTGTAAATTCTGGATTCAGTTATCAAACCAGTTTTCTCCTTTAGTTTTTCTTCAAAATAAAATTCTGTGGACTAAAGACACCACATGTTTCAAAGTGAGACTTCAGTATAAGCTTTTAAATTAGAATTTAAAAAAGAAATTGGATTGAAAGCTAGCATTCAAAAAATAAATGAGGGGCAGTGCTGACATCAGAGGATGATTTTCTTGAACAGAGATGGAGAGATCTAAGCCATTGCTTCCCAATCAAAGCACAGAATCTTAAAATTAAGATGACTGTCCTGTGTGTGTTCTTGGCCTCTCCTGCTGGTTCTGGCTCTTTCTTCCCTGTATTCTCAAAACATACTCTCATGGAAGCTGTGTGCAAGGAGTGCTTGGACATCCTCCCCCTTGCCCTGAGAGGTGAAGTGGGTACTTTGGTTTCGTGTTGGTGCCAGAACTTGTGTAGCAGCCCTTGCTTTTCATCCTCAAAATGAGACCCTGGGGAACGGTGTGGGATGTCAGTGGCTCATGTGGTGTAAGGGCTTGTTGGCATGGACTGGGCAGGTACTGGAGGGCTGCTGAGCAAAGGGGGTCATAAACTCCTCAGACCTGGGTGGACATTAGCCTTTAGAATCCTCTCTGTAAGCAATGGATGGTCATCCTTTAAGGAAAAACCAAAAATCTGTTTTTAATGGTTTCATGTGCAGTTAGAACACTTTATCTGCTCATCTAGGTAAGAGCTGGTTTTCCTCTAGGTGGTAAAGGAGGAACGGGGCTGTAGGTGTTGTTTGAAGTTCCTGCGCCATGCCCAGGCAGTGTAGGAGCTGTAGGAAGGTGCCTGGGCAGGGAGTGGAAATAAGAGGTCATGGGTTGTGCTTGTTATGCGAATGAAACCATTATTATCCTGTAGCACTGGGGCTTGCAGACTTTTCATTAGTGACCTAGAAGAGGGAGTGAGCGCTGAACAAAAGAAGCTGACAAGTGGTGTGAGTTAAGGAGGAGTAGAAAATGCTGGGGAACAGGGCCAGGCTCAGTGGAACAGACATGGTGTAACAAGGCTGGGTTTAACAGTACAGAACAAGTTAAAGAAAAGGCACAAAGAAATTGGGGCAGCTTTGTGCCAGCTGAAGGTGTTACGTTTGTACCATAAAGGCCATTTATCTTTTGTCACGTGATCCTTTGATCTCCACACTGACAATAGAAAAAAGGGACGGATTAAGGAGACAAATGTGCAAAGTTCTTGAGAATCTGCATGTGTGAGATGTGTCACATATAAATGATCTTTTCAAGAAAAGAGCCCAGATTGTGTCTTGGTTATGGAATTATTTTTCTTAATTCACTCCTAACTGGAGTAGGATAATTAGACTTGATTGGCCGGAGAGTTATGGCAGAGTGTTGGAAGCTGGAAGAATTGAACTTGTCTGTCAATGCTTTTAATAATGATTACACAAAAAGCCACATTTTTGTATGCTACAACTGGTAAAAATAATGATCTGTTGTCATAGTGAAAGTACTGCTTGAAATCAACATTTAATCCTTAATCCCTCTTTTTGTAGAATTACTCCATGTCTGTGTATCTTGTTCGCCAGCTCACCTCAGCTATGCTTTTGCAGAGGTTAAAAATGAAAGGTATCAGAAACCCCGATCATTCCAGAGCACTAAGTAAGTAATTAACTTGCCTGTCTGTACTTTTTGAGGGTGGTTAGTGGCTCTTTAAAACTAGAACTGGAAATACAGAAGAAATTTTGAGAAGAATGTCCATATCCAGGGTATCACAGGTTTCCTTTGCTGTTGGTGAGGCGTCACACTCTCTTTCAGTGGGAGTCCCTGTGCTGGTAGGGAGCATGCTCAGAGATCCCATCTGAAATGTCCTTACGGGAATGCCCTGAGCACCCCTTACTGTGCTGCTCTGTGAGGTGCAGAGAGATGTCCTAAATTCTCTTCACTTACACCTCACTCACTCATAATTGTTTTATTTATCTCTTCACATGCTAAATTGAGTTTGCGCTGCTAACCATGTGGCTGTTAGGGCATTTGCAATCAAACAGCATCAGATAATGTTGTGATCCAGTTTGCCAGTTGCTTAGAAGTAGTGAAACTGTTGTTGTTTGATACTGAACTAGTTTCCTGGATGCTTAATTTTGTTAGACAGCTGAAAGAAAAGTGCATGTACCGGTGAATCAAGGTTAGCATTTGAAATAATGATCTCTGTGTATAACTTCTTAATTTATTTTAATAGTTAAAGAAAAACTAACTGCAGATCCTGATAGTGAGATTGCCACAACCAGTCTGCGGGTATCTCTGATGTGTCCTGTAAGTATGGCTGGAAATTTCCAGATACAGATTTGTATTTTCATCTGTGGTGCAGGATTGGGCTGCTTTTCAAAGGCCTTGCTTTAGAAACCTCACTGGCTTTATATTTTATATGAACGAGTCAAGATAAAACAGTGGGGAAAAGGGTGCGTCTACAAGCACCTGATTGCAGCAGCAGTCACCCAGCTGTGGGTTAGCACTGTGATTGCCTCAGCTGTGATGCACTGGGTCAAGCTGCTGTTTGTGTGCGTATAGTGAGGCCTGTGGAAGGATTAATCTCCTGTATTGAGGTGGTGAGGCTAATCGGGCACGCTGACAGTACAATTAAAGGATACAGTGATAAGTAAAACCTCTTATCTCCTTGTCTTGGTGGCTTTGCTTATACTGCAGCTACAACAGCAAACAAGAAAAATTGATCACCTTCTAACAAGGTAATGCTGCCTTGGGGTTTCTCTTCCTGGGTAGAAATTGGTCATTCTGAGTCTTAACAAGTACCTGGAGCTCAGGAAAACCCCTGAAATATTGGGTAAAAGGAAAATTAGAAGAGAGTGGGTACTTCAGTAGATTGTTTAATAAAAATAAAATCCTGGAAATAACATTGTTGCAGGTCCATTATAAATGTTCCTGACTCTCCTAGGCTTGGTGAAGCCTTGGAGCGTAGCTTAATTGTTCCTTTAGGAGCACTGTAGGTGCTGTGATGGAGTGAGTTTGGTTGCAGCACCCCTAGCCCAGGGCACGTCTGTAGTGAGCGCAGAGTTGTTTCTCTGAATGGCTCTGGATTCATGGTTAACCACTCAGGCCTGCTTCTCTCTCTTCTGTTCCGGCATGCTTTAAATGCATCTCCTGCAGCTGGGAAAAATGAGACTGACAATCCCGTGCCGGGCTGTGACTTGCACACACCTGCAGTGTTTTGATGCTGCTCTTTACCTTCAAATGAATGAGAAGAAGCCTACCTGGATCTGCCCTGTCTGTGACAAAAAGGCAGCTTATGAGAGCCTTATACTGGATGGGTAAGAAACTGGCTTTACAGATTACACAATTACTTAAAATTTTTCATTATGTACTCAGTAGCTGCTTTTGTGATTTGAGGTCTTGCTATTTCATACTATTTTTTGTCAAAATACTTTAAATGAGGAGGAACCATTAGACTCTGTTAGTTTCTCTTCCCATGTAGTGAACTATATATATTTACCTTCTAACTGTACCATTAAACTCTTGAGCCTCAGTATATTTCCTCTGGAGAAATCCAAATGTGACATCTAAGGATAGGTCTTCCTTTTACATGTCCCTATGCTGGGAAGTGTTAACGTCAATATTTAACTTTCTACTCATAAAAATTGTCAAACTTGGTTCAAAGGATGGTGATGATTTCTGCTTCTGTGTGGAAGTCTGTGAATTGCAGTAATGTTGAAGTGATATATGGATAGGTTGGGATAATCTTATTTTCTTGTATCTGCTAAAGCTGTAATTGCAGGCTTTCAGGTAAGAGGAGTTAGGGGGAGAGTAGATGCAGTGGGTAGGTGATCATAATTAGCTTTTTCATTGTGTCACCTTAGAATAGAAATTTCACTTAGATCAAAAGGAAAACTTTATTTTTCAGGCTCTTCATGGAAATCCTTAATGAATGTTCAGATGTGGATGAGATCAAATTCCAGGAAGATGGCTCCTGGTGCCCCATGAGGCCAAAGAAGGAAGCTGTGAAAGTGTCAAGCCCACAGTGCACCAAAATAGAAAGTAAGTACATCTGTGTACTGGTTGAAAACCAGCAAAAAGTGTTGAAGGCTTAGTTCTAGCTTGGATAATGCATATGAACGTTGGTGTTTGTTTTGTGGGGGGCTTACTATTTCTAATCTTCGTGTAATTTAAACTAGAAAAGAAAGGATTGTGTCTCTGAGAGTGCATTTTTTGGGCTTTGTCTTTGCTCTTTATAATAGCAATTAAGAACACGAAAGGTTGCTTTTGTTTTACATCCTTCAACAGATAAGTGAAAACAAAAGTTTGTGCTTTAATAGACTCAATGTGACACAGAAGAGTCATACAGCAGTTACTGGGGCATAACATTCTCTGTAATGGCCAGGAAAGGTGATATATTACACAGGATCTAAGTTCCTGGTTCTGTTGCAAATAGAAACTGCTGACATCATCAGCTTTTAGAGAACAATGTTTTATTTTCTTGCTCAGGTTCCGCTGTTGTTAGCAAACCATGCTCCGTGACAGTGGCCAGTGAGGTAAACAAGAAGAAGGTTGATGTTATCGACTTGACAATAGAAAGCTCTTCTGATGAAGAAGAAGATCCTCCTGCCAAAAGGAAGTGCATATTTATGTCTGAAATACACGGAAGCCCAACCAAAGGGTTTGTCAATTTTAAAGTCAATTGTTACTCTGTAATGTCTCAGATAAATTGATCTGTAGAGAAGTGGATTTGGAATCCACCTCTATGCTTCCCGAGGATAATGTCTAGGTCTCTACTTGCAGAAGGTTGTATTGATACAGAACTTTGTATAGGCAAAACACTATTAAATAGTTTTACACCTCACAAAAGACTTGCACTGACTGTTGCTGTGTTTGCAGGGACGTTTTGCTGACTAAGCTAAATGGACAGTGTTCTCCTGAGAAAGTAGATTATGCCAAGTGAAGGAACTTGATGCATTCTTGCTAAGTTAGTGTCATCTTAAAGGCTTTTCTCTTGCTCTCTGCTATACCTCTATCTACCTGCACTGGTGCCCAGGGAACGAGGCTGTGTTGTGTGTTTCATCCATCCTGTCAGTCTTGGAAGGGAGATACTTTGCTGTTTTGAATCGAGACGAGCTTTTCCTCCATCTCTCTGTTAAATTCTAGAATGTCTTGAATGCTCTTGTTGGCTGTGGTTATCAGTCAGTCCTGCACCTTGAGTAGCACAACCAACAACTTCCCAAGTCCTCTGGCAACTGCTCCATTTCTGTAGTCAGGTCCGACTTCAGCGCCAGGCTTGACCAGCGTCTTTACTGCTGTGCCACCTTCTGTCTGTCCTGATCTGTCCACCTTGGCTCTGGTGCTGTTTGTGGCTTTCATAGTGTTCCTGCTCTTGGCCTGTGGGGCACCCCAGACTTGCAGGGAGCAAGGGGTGCTGGTCAGGCTCACCAGCACTTACTGCTCCAGCTTCTAGTAATGGCTCATCAGTTAGTGTTGCTGCATGCATTAGGTGTGTGTCTGTGTCTCTCTGTGCAGTGGCTTATCTCTTGTACTAAAATGATAATAATAATATTAAACCCAATCCCCTTCTGTTTTGCCAGAAATAATGAGCAGGTTACTGTGTCTCTAGTCCACAGGAATGTGTGTGTGGTCCTTGGTGGGCAAATAGCTGGTCATCTTCAACCACTTTCAACAGTGATACTGAAATGCTGTTGCTTTTTGTAAGGATTGTGGAGTAGCCCTTCTGCAAGAGACTCTTATTTTTACAAGAAAAAGTAGCTACAAATACATCTCTTAATGAAGTTTCAGAAGGCACCAAGACTTCCTTCCATGCTCCTATGTTTGAGATCGCTACCTGCAACCGTAATTGTAGGAGGACTGAATTTTCTTGTTCCTCTGTGACCCGTGTGTTTTCCTTGCTTTTTGGGTATGGATACGGCATGTTTTCATTCTTCAAAGCCAGGCTTTTGGGGAATAGCTTACCTCCTGTAAGCATTGTTGTCTGAGTGCTGGTTTTGGCAAAACTCTGGGGTGACTTCTTAGAGGCAGTAGCAATGTAGGCTGAAGTATGAGAGGTGCCTGAGAAGGGAGGGTCTGAAATCCAAGCTTCTGACATGAGAAGCAGCTGAAAGGCAGGAGTCTGGGGAGGAAGATGTGAGGAGATAACACTGATGGTTGGGAGGAGCATTGTGGAGCAGCTGGGAGCAGGATTCTGGACGTTGCCACCTGACTTGGAGTTCATGAACTATTTTACTTCTGTGGTGCCTGAGCACTTGTGGTGGTGTTTGTAACCATGCTGCAAAGAGGCCGGGCAGCATGAGGGGAGGCAGAAGGGTTGTAGCTGGTTGCATGTTCCTGGAGAGCTGAACTGGAGACCATGAGTAAACACAGGCTTATATTTGATTCCTGCGTGTGTAATCTGTGCTCCAGGGTCTGGATAATGGTCACTCCTACCCATGGTGTAACAGGTTGGCACTGAGGAGCAGTTCTGTGGAGAAGTCAAACTGAGCCCTCTCCTCCTGGCTCTGGTCGCCTGCACATCCTTCTGTGGGTGCTCACAGACACCCATTTCTGTCTTTGACTGTTGCCAGTGACTCCAGCACTGTACTTCTGTTTTGATGCCAACTTGCTCTTATGTCATAGCTGCTGTTGAGAGCCAAGATATGGTCATGTTATTATGAAGACTGTTATGAAAGAGGAAATTAGAGTGGAGTACTGTGTAGTGAGTAGCCATGCTATAGCTGTGTTGTCACTCATTGACTTGTGAATGAGAGTGCACAGCAGTGCGTGGTTTCCCTTCTGCAACTAACGGCCAGGTTGTTTGTAATTTCCCATGCTGTTCGAAACAGGGTTCTCATGTATCAGCCATCTACTGCCAGGGTGCCCAGCGTGACGACCGTCGATGCTGCTGCTATTCCTCCTTCATTAACAGACTACCCAGTACCATTCCATCACCCACCAATATCCAATATTTCATCAGACTTGCCAGGTAGGTGCTGGATGTTTTTCATGTGTATTCTGATGGCAGTATTAATTTATGGGGTGGGTGAAAATTGAAGAATTGATTAACTCTTTGGTTTTTTTTTTTTAATGGAACAAGACTATAGGCAGTATTGCTGTGATGTGATGTCTAGACAAGCCCAGTACAGGCTGTCTGCCCAGTTTCAGGTTGCATTTTGCAACAGTGGTGTGACAGACACTGCTTTTGGGGTACAGATTGGCACTTGGGCACAGCAAGCAGGAACTGCCCGTGCTGTGTTCAGTCAGACTTATGTGTAAACATCCGGTGGTTACGCGCTCTAGAAGCGAGGGAGAGTAGCTGCTTGTTTAAGTTACTAGAGGTGTGAGGGTGCTGACTCATCCCAGCCTTCAGTGTAGTTACTCTGCTAGCTGATTGTAGTGGTGCTCTGTCTAGTCTGTATGAAAAAGGTTAAGGTGAGCTACAATCTGTGAGCTGACCTCTATTGACTTTCTTTACCTAGACATACCCTAAATGCCTATGATGTATTCTTCAACACTGCTGCTAAATATCAGACAAAAGGTGGGGATACTGATTGTTTTCTATCCTGGCTCCTTGAAAAGAACACTATATGTAGGGACTCTGGGGTTTCTCTTGGCCGGCTGTAACAAACCCAGAGCCCAGGAAGTGGTGACTTGTGGTGACAGGTGTCACTTTGGCCTCCTGTATTTCCCCTTTCCCTGCTCCATTGCCTGTCTCCATTCCTCCCCTGCAACATCTCTGGGTTTTTTCCTCTTCTTTCAGCACCAGTTTGGCAATGAGATGGATATCATTCCCCTTGTTTCTCTGTCCATTTTTGGCTCCCTTACTGCTCCCTCCCTCCACTTCTCCCTTGTTAAGAAATCAGTTGTCTTCCCAAATTGGATCGGAGAATAAGCTGAGAGAATGCAAGTCTGGAACCGTTGTTCATCTCCATCAACTGAAGTTCTAGAACTTGCACATAAAAAGAAGCTATCAGTTCTGTAAGTGCAGCTGACCTTTAAATCTCCTTCAAAATTTTTCTCTAATGGAGAAGAGGAGGAGAGATATCACTGGCCAGAAGAGATTTGGAGGTGAGGGAAGAGGGAGGGAGGAAGTTTACCATTTCTTTCTGTTGACATAGCAAACACAAGGCCAATATTTAGAAACAAAAAAAAAATGTGGTAATTTCTCATTGGTTTCATAATTCTAAACATCGTGCCCTAAATGCTGACACGCTAATGGTGTTTAAGATGGACACTAGTTGTCACTGGTCTTAGAGGATATATCTTGAACTACTTGTAGTTTCCTCTTCTTCATTCCTTTTATTTATCTAGACACAAAACGGGGATGATATTAGAAATGTTTCCTTATTGGCTGCCCGTGGGTGGAGGAAGAGACCTGCTGCTTGTTTTTGGACTTGTGCATGTTGTGACTTTACTTCATTCCAGCATCTTTAATGTGATGACACTCTTCATGTCCCAGTTTGGCCAAGTCAGGTACAATATGCAGTGAAACTTGCATTATGAACCAACAGCTCCAAATGGCAACCTCCATCTAAGCAACCACATTGAACCACCCTGCAATATCCAGTGAATAATACATCATTATGTCATCCTCATTCTTAAAAAGAGCCACTTGTACTAGATAACTCGTTTTGCTGCTGCCTGAAGTAGTCGTTGAGAGTGATGTCACAGTGGTATATTCCATTTAGAAACTCTGTATGAATTGCAAAATCTGTTCTACAACCACAAAAAAAAAATTCCTTAAATTTGTTCTGTATGAATACAAGAGAGACTTGTCAATTTATTATCCTTCTCTTCTTCCTAGGTCTGGATTTTCTTTCGCTAATCCCAGTTGATTCACAGGTATGTTTCTGAACTACTGTGGGGTGAATTTTGAAGTCTGACTTTTGTGATGTTCTGCTCCAAAAATTATCAGGGTGCCATCATTCAAACCATGTTAGCAGTCCACTTACTTAGACCTAACCACAGACCAGGAAAACCTGTTTTCCCAGCAAGGGTGGTAATGAAGATGAATTAAGGGGGATTCAGTTTAGCCTTTCTATGATAAATCCTGGCCTGGAAACTCATTTCCTACTGGTAGTTTGTCTTTTTAAAGTAAATACATGCTCAGCACAAACTTGAATACACCCCGAATGGTGAGGCCCTGGCACAGGTTGCCCAGAGCAGCTGTGGCTGCCCCATCCCTGGAAGTGTCCAAGTCCAGGTTGGACAGGGCTTGGAGCAACCTGGGATAGTGGGAGGTGTCCCTGCCCATGGCAGGGTGTGGATTGAGATGAGCTCTAGGTCCATTCCCACCCAAACCAGTCTGAGCTTCATTGGAAAACAAAAAGGGGAGGGTGAGGGAGGAGGGCTTGTGGCTGCCATCCCTGCTTGCCTGCTCACCAATTCGCAGAACGGTGGTTCTTGCTGTGCATGCCTTAACAGGAGTCCACTAGAAACATGTCTGGTACCTTGTGGTGTAGGGAAGATGTATCTTCAGAGCATACATTTCCCTCGTGCAGTTAGTCTCTTCACTCTCCGTTGTTTGTTTCAAGCAGTACTGTCCTCCTATGTTTTTGGATAGTCTCACCTCAACCTTAACAAGCAGCACGCCTGGCAGCATCATCACCTCCACCAGCCACCAGGAGAGCAGCACGCACGTTAGCTCCTCGGGCCGCGCCGAGGCCGGGGTCATCACCAGCAGCGGCGGCGCGCCCGACATCATCTCCCTGGACTGACCCTCGGGGCAGCACGGGACGCCCGCAGGCCTTGCACACAGCTGCTGCTCCTCCCCTGGGACCCCAGCGCCTCGGAGGCCCTTCTGATATTTATTGAAAGGATTTGCTTTCTGGGAGAGTGGGGTGAATTCCTCGATGCTAAGAACAGAAGCGATAGGATGAGCTGTTTTTGTTTTTGTTTTTCTTGTCCCTGCTCACTGAATAGCTGGTTTAGAAAAGGCCCTTTTGAGAACACGCGTTTCGTGCTTTTGGTTTGCTCTGGGGATACTGACTTTCTGTTGATGTGTGGATTACATAAATGATTTTTAATTTTGTTGTAAAACACAGCAATAATGTAAAAACAAGGGGGTCTCTTTTTAGTAAAGAAAAGCACTTACTATAGGACAACAACCAGAACAAAGGTGCAGAAGTGTAGGAATTAGTGAATTTTTAGTATTTTCACTGGGGCCTGTAATAAACTTCATTAAGAGAATGAAGTCTTAAAATAGCCATGACATGTGTTATATGTCTTGTTTTCCACCTCCCCTTTACCTGGGGACATATAGGAAGCCTCTGTAAATGGAGTTGTTTGGGGGTTTGCTTTTTTTAATTTTTCTCCTAGATTCATGTTTTTCACAAATGTAACAAGATCCTAAGCTGTGACTTCTTTATGTTCTTTGAGCTAGGAAGGGGACAGACTATCTATGCAAACCCTGCATCACACAGTCTCTGTGCTGCCATGTTACAATTGGAACACCTCACCACCACCAAAAACTCCCAATGTGCCGTTGAGTGTACAGTTGCTTTCTGTGGCAGCTGTAAGGAGGCAAAATGGGAATTATTTTCTCCAGTGCAGGAGTATTTTCCAGGATTTTTTGCTTATGGTATCTGTCTCTTCATTAGCTGCTGTATTCCACGTGGACTGTGAGGGAGTTTGGCATTTTGGAAGATAAAAGCCATGGCTGCACAGTGTCCCCACCTAATCGGAATTGCTTGTTTAGGGCTTAATGATGCTTTGTCCTGCATTCCTGGCCCCCTGATTGTTGCTTTTCTACTTCAAAGGGAACAACTTCCTCCTGTTTAACTCCTCCATGACTGTGCTGCTTTGTTTGTGTGTATGCAGTGTCTGCCCACACACGTCTGGGGATAACCTCAGCAGTACAGTATCTGGAAGAGACTACAGACAAGGAAAAACCGAGTCATTTCCATAGAGCTGGAATAATGGTATTGCTTATGTATGCTGACATAACAGCTTTTCCAAGTGTTGTGTTTTTGTTAAGTAAATGTATTTGAGATTATTCCTTCCCTAATGACCAGGTTTGACTTTTTTTCCTAATTTTGTGTTCCTTTTTTCTTACTACTTTAGTTGGATGTCTGGTGCTTTTTGCTTTCCATTACTGTTACAGTATTTGAATAAAGTACATGGATGAGAAATATTGAAACAAGTTGTTTTTTGTACCTCTTGTCTGCCCTGTCTGCGCACACCTTCAATGCTGCATTACTGTTCCTCATTGCCTTTTTTGTATGATCTTTCACAGCAGTCTTGAGTTCACATGTTGGTCTTAATAGTGCATCTAGTCTTTCTTCTCTTTTTATCTGTTCAATATTTTGTACCTGTTAAGGATCAGTTTGTAGCATGATTTATTTCCAATAAAACCATGCTTTTCATGAAGTTTTTCCTGATGGCCTGCAGCAGATCAGTGCTTTCTGCATCACCATTGCACGTCGACTTGACCTTTAAGTAGAGTGTGGCAAGAGGTTCCAGACTTGTTCTGAATAAAGGATTTAAAACTGGTTTCTGTTGCTGAAGATGCTGTTTGTGCTCTTAATGTCAAACTCAAGTGGGGCTGAACTGGCTTGAGGGGATGTGAACATTTCACATGTACATCAGAAAAGTGAAGTAAGGATGAGTGCCCTTCTTAGGATGTGTCTAAACTACTTGTCATATTATAAAATATGGGTGGAATTTTGTTAATTACTGTGCCCTGGGTAGCAGGTAGAAATTGGGGCTGAGGTGGGGTTGTGTTCTCCATCTCATGTGGGCACGGGTTTTGCAGCTGCATTTAGCTTTAGGCCTTCCAGACCTGTGACAGCAACTGCAAACAAAACATTTGAGCTTGTTCAGGGGAGACCTGGGTTGTCACAGGGCATGGTGTGGGGCAGGTGTTGGGTAGCAGGGTTTTTCCTGCAGTGACAGTAACTGCAAGGCTTGTGTAACCCCTAAATCCTTTAGCTCACCTCAGAGCAAGGGTGTACCAAGGGGTTGGAGCAGTGCAGTTCCCCTGTCCATCTGCCTGCTTCTACAAGACAACAAGGAATTTGTTGGGGTGGGTGGAGAAGGAGGGTGGGAGCCGAACTCAGCCCTGCACCCCTCACACCCTGCTAAGCAAAACTGTCCTGTGGAGCTGGGTTTTGGTTCGGTTTATTTTTCCTTCAGCAAATTCTAAAATGCATCAGGACATCTATCCAAGAACTTCTAGCACAAGAAGAGTCTTGGAGAAAGATTACTTCCTGCTTTTTTTCTTTCCACTATGGAAATCTGTGGTTGTTGCTTTGAGGGGACTGTAACAAACACCCTGAAGCCAGCTGCAGAGAGGAAGTAAAGCTGTTGAGGTTAACACAAAGTCCTGCTTCAGTGCACAGAGAAGAGCAGTGAAAGCCTTGCTGCACCACCGGGCCTTTTTTCTCATCTGTCCCTTTGCTGTGACTTTTTCTGCCGTTTCTGGAAATGAGCTAGCTGCTAAAGTTCTAATGAGAGAAAGGCTCTGCCTTCCTGAATTTTCATGGTCCACATAAAGCTGTTCGCAACAGCCGAGAGCCACGTAGGCAGGACTTTGCTGCCCAACACCACCCCACCTGTCCCAGGAGGTTCTGCACCTGTCCAGCAGCAGGAAATTGAGGCCTTTCCTGAATTGAAAGGAGTGTGGCCACAGCCCCAGGGCAGTGCCCGTCCCCTGTGCTAGCCCTGCTGGGGCAGCTCCAGTGCTGGGGACAGCTCTAGGCCCCCCAGGACAGGAGAGACCCTGAGGGGCTGGAGCGTGTCCAGGCCAGGGAACGGAGCTGGGAAGGGGCTCGAGCAGCAGGAGCGGCTGAGGGAGCTGGGGAAGGGGCTCAGCCTGGAGCAAAGGAGGCTCAGGGGGGCCCTTCTGGCTCTGCACAAGCCCCTGACAGGAGGGGGCAGCCAGGGGGGTCGGGCTCTGCTCCCAGGGAACAGGGACAGGATGTCCTGGTTGCAGCCAGGACAGGGATCCTTTTTGCAGTAGCCGGGAGAGGCACGGCCAGGAGCCGGAGGTTTTTCTGTACCACCTCACAGGATTGCCAGGGGCGGGAGGGAGGGAGTCCCTGCAGTCGGGGTGCAGTGGCTGCGGTTGGTTGGGCTCCATGGTGAACATTTTGCATGTGAATCTCTCTTTTGTACACCTCCGGTAGTACCGCTGCTGTTTCCAGTAGATATTGTTCTTATCTCAGGCCCTGATCTTCACCTTTTGTGCCACCAGCTGCCACAGGGGCGGGGTGAAGTGAGCCATTAGTGAACGCCATTCCTAAACCACAACACAGGACTAGAGGAAATGGCCTCAGGTTGTTCCAGTGGAGGTTTAGACTGGAAATCAGGGAAAGTTTCTTCACAGAAAGGGCTGTCAGGCATTGGCAGGGGCTGCCCAGGGAGGTGGTGGAGTGCCCATCCCTGGAGGTGTCCGAGGAAGGTCTGGACATGGCACTCAGTGCTCTGGGCTGGGTGACAAGGTGGGGATTGGGCGCAAGCTGGACTCGATGTTCTTGGAGGTCTTTTCCAATCTAAATGAATCAGTGATTCCAATGTCAGCAGAGATTTTCTGTACCTGCTTTAAATCTAGGAGGTGGATCCTGGAAAGCTAACCTGGAACTGCCAGCCTTTTGCCATCCCATCCCCCAGAGCACCGAGGGTTCCATTTTGGAAATCGAAGGACACATCTTCTGGCTGAGAGGTCAAAACTTGACAAGTTCAGCAAGAATTCCTGTACGAGCAACAGTGAAGGGGGCCACGTTCTAGATTAAAACAACTGTGGATTAGGCAAACTGTAAAGAACACCATTAGTCCTAGGTGGCTTTTTATTAACTTGCATTTTTGACACAGGCAGGAGTGATCACAGACAAGATAACAGGCAACAACAACCACACAAGTCAAATTAGAATGTAATTTTTATTTTTTTAAGTTAGGTGATCATGCCATCAGCACATTTTTAACAATGTGTGTGTGTTCAATGTGACACTCCAGAAAATTTCCCTTTCCTTCCTGGTTTTATGAGGAAACTATCAGGACAAAACTGGGCAGTGCATCACACACCATGAAACAGAAGTGGTTATGACTTACCTAGAAAGTTATCCAGAGGTGGAACACCCTCCTTCAAGCCTTTGCCTTTACCTGTTTCAGCCACAGCTTGCAAAGGTCTCTAGGCAAAATCTGCCAGTGATCAAAGATGCACTGTAAAAGCCTGGCTGCTGGTGTTGGATCTCAAATTGGCAGTAAAACCTAGTGGGAAGGTAAAAAAAAATAAATAAAAAGGGATGAGCCAGTTACAGTAAAAAATAGAACTGGCTTATTGTGAATTTCTGTATAGACAAAACCCTAAAACACTCTAATGGTAGCTAGGAAACTGGTACTTTGCAATTAGTTCTTTAAAGCAGGCAAAAGTGAGGCCAACTCTCAGTTGCAGAAAGATCTCATGTCACCAAGTAAATTGGCAATAATAAGGCAGAATTCAATTTAGATAGAAAAGGAAGCAGAGAAAAATGTTTCATATGTCACAGGAACTGACCTGGTCAACTTGAGCTCCTTGGCTTATTATAAGCCATACAGAGGTGTTAATTCACTGTTCAGAAGCAGTCAAGGTGAGAAATGAAGTGCTTGTTCCTGTCAGGAAAGGAACGAGAAACAAAACGTTATTTACAGTGTCAACCTGTCCTTTATTATGAACCTGTGCAGTGCGGCTCTTTCATTATCAGAGCATTACTGGACAGAAGGTTCCAGAGGGGGAGCATGAACAAAGCCCTGAGCAGCATGGAAAAGGCAGCAGCGTGGTAGGAAAGATACAGAGGGCTAAAAATTAAGCATTTAAATGTTAATTAACACAATAATATCCCACCCCCCCAAAATACTCGAAACCCAGTCACATAAACACATATGCAAATTGTTATTTTAAGAAGTTAAATTGCCAGTTTAGACTTTAAAAGCTAAGCATCTCTTCTTTAATCACTGAGTATTTAAGCAGTTATCACACTCATGCTTTGAATGAAGCCACCTCCAAAATGAAACATGACATTTCTTGCAGTTTTACCGTGTGAGGAGTCCCAAATGTGCCCCGTGAAACGGGTAAACTTTCTGTCCTGGTGTCACAGGATATTCTTGAAGTGCATTTTTAAACGGGAGTGAAATGGGACACACAAACAAACCCCAGCACCAGAGGAAGGGCTCTGTACCACACTGAAAGGCTGAAGTTTCAGGGGCAGCATAAGAAGGATCACATTTTTATTTTAAAGGTGGCCTTAGGACTGGCAAAAGTTGTCATGCCACTGCAGCTCCTTGGGCTGCACTGCGTCCTCCTTTTAAAGATTCAGATTGGTACCAAATTTTCCACCCTGCTGCTGCTTGCGACCAGTTCCTTCTCCTAGGCTTGCTGCAAAGGAAAACCTTTAGTTAAAATGATGGAAACCCAACCTGAAAAGGAAAAGTCTGAACGTGCAGAATCTGTCACATCTTTCTGGCACCCTCTGCTGGCACCAAAGCTTAGAGAAGCTGGCTGCCAGGAAAAAGGAGTAAATTATCTGAGCTCAAGATGTTCTGAACTGAAGATGTACAGGACAACAGGCTGACAGGCACTCTGATAAATACTGTACCTAAAACTCCATCATTTTGGCTTAGAAACGTCACTACAGCTGCAAAACTCCCCTGCTTTGCCACAATAAGGTCTCACAAGACACAGAGGTGAAAAATTTGTCCGCTTTGCTGTTCTGTCCTTGCACTCACCTCCTTCAGCACTGATGGCCAAGACAATTTTTTAAGCAACTGAGCCAGTTTATTTCCTGCCCACCACCCAGCACTGTGGTCTGGAATTAATTTTTAAAGCAGGTTTTAAATCTTCCGATTGCTTTTAAGATAGTCAAGACAAATTTGTATGTGAAGAGCTGTACTTAGTGATAAACAAATACTTTCAGGATGGAATGTATTTTCCAGGCTTTTCATGGAAAAATTTAATTTACTAAGAAAATCTAGTTATTCAAAGGACAGAAATAATGTTTAAATGGTTCAGAAAGAGTTTATTGAAAAAATTAATCCTTTCTGCTCTTTCTGGTTATTTAGGATACTCATTGCTTGTTATCCCAAATGTTTACAGTGAGAAAGGACAGAAGACAAAAAAAGAAGAAAAACAAAAATAATAACTTTCACAGAGGAAAGATAATTCATAAAGAACAACATAGTTCACCTACCCACCTACATTTTGCTGTATTTAACTTTTTCATAAATGCAGAATAAAAAAGCCTCCTAGAATCACAGAATGAGGATGGTTTGGGTTGAAAGGGACCTTTAAGATCATCTTGTTCCATTCTTGCCATGGGCAGGAATGCCTTCCACTATCCCATGTTGCTCCAAGCCCCATCCAGCCTAGCCTTGGACACTTCCAGGGATCCAGGGGCAGCCACAGCTGCTCTGGAAAACCTGTGCCAGGGCCTCACCACCCTCACAGCCAGGAATTCCTTCCCAATATCCCATCTAACCCTGCCCTCTGGCACGGGGAAGCCATTCCCTGTGTCCTGTCCCTCCATCCCTTGTCCCCAGCCCCTCTCCAGCTCTCCTGGAGCCCCTTGAGGCACTGGCAGGGGCTCTGAGCTCTCCCTGGAGCCTTCTCTTCTGCAGGGGAACAGCCCCAGCTCTCCCAGCCTGGCTCCAGAGCAGAGGGGCTCCAGCCCTGGGAGCATCTCCGGGGCCTCCTCTGGACTGGCTCCAGCAGCTCCAGATCTTTCTTGTGCCAGGTGCCCCAGAGGTGGACACAGGACTCCAGGTGGGAGTATTGAGTCCAGCTCTTCTCAAAGTCTTTTCCTCACTGATCTAAACAATGTGAGAACAGAGCTATGGTGGTTTCTTGGAGGGGAACATGAAAACACACTTGGGTGTCTATCTGCTGCATCTCTGTTTTTGTCAAAGTTAATTTTATGGTTGGATTTGATGATCTAAAGGGTCTTTTCCACCTTAAATCATTGGGCAATCACAAGCACAAACACAGAGTGGGTGGAGAATGGCTGGAGAGCAGCCCTGGGAGAAGGGCCTGGGGGTGCTGGTGGTGAGAGCTGGACCTGCCCTGGCCCTGAACCCCCCCTGCCCTGGGCTGATCCCCCAGCGTGGGCAGCAGGGGAGGGGGGATTCTGCCCCTCTGCCCCCTCAGGTGAGACCCCACCTGCAGAGCTGCCCCCAGCCCTGGGCTCCCACAGCAGCAGGATGTGGAGCTGCTGGAGCCAGCCCAGAGGAGGCCCCGGAGNGCTGGAGCCAGTCCAGAGGAGGCCCCGGAGATGCTCCCAGGGCTGGAGCCCCTCTGCTCTGGAGCCAGGCTGGGAGAGCTGGGGCTGTTCCCCTGCAGAAGAGAAGGCTCCAGGGAGAGCTCAGAGCCCCTGCCAGTGCCTCAAGGGGCTCCAGGAGAGCTGGAGAGGGGCTGGGGACAAGGGATGGAGGGACAGGACACAGGGAATGGCTTCCCAGTGCCAGAGGGCAGGGTTAGATGGGATATTGGGAATTCCTATCTGTGAGGGTGGAGAGGCCCTGGCACAGGTTTCCCAGAGGAGCTGTGGCTGCCCCTGGATCTCTGGAAGTGTCCAAGGCCAGGCTGGACGGGGCTTGGAGCAATCTGGGATAGTGGAAGGCGTTCCTGCCCATGGCAGGGGATGGCACTGGATGATCTTTGAGGTCTTTCCCACCTAAACCATTCTGGGATTAGATGAGAGCTGTCGCTTCTTTACAAGAAATTGAGACAGGATTTAATCCTAGCATTCCTCCATCATGTTCCTGCTGATCTCAACCACGCATTCTCTGAGTCTAAAATAAGTACAGTGCAGTTTCCCACACATCAGCATCCTGCATAGAAGGACATAAACCAAGTTTTATCTGTGGTACCCCAAGGTTTTTTTGTTGCTTGGTTTCTTTTTGTAATACTCTGCTCAACAGTGCCAAATTACTAATTATAACACAGAAACTTAATCTAAATCCAGTTTAGGCACTTTTGCTCATGTGTGCACTAGGAGTGCTGTGTTTTTGACAACCCCTGGTATTCTGGGAATATTTTTTTTTGCCCCTATCAGCCTCATTGCCAGGTGGCCTCTCACAGAGGAGTTCACAGAGGTGTTTTTTTCTGATGCAGGGTGAGGTAGGTGCATGGTGATCATCTGAAGCAAGGCACCCCCAGCAGGGAGCCATCAGCACATCACGGCCTAGGAACCCAAAATTCAGTTTGAAATTTAAACTTGTTTCAACAAACACAAAAGCCAACGTGGAAATAAACTTGTTGGACCCATGCAGAAGGTACCTAAGGATTCATTTCAATTCAATTCAATTCAATTCAATTCAATTCAATTCAATTCAATTCAATTCAATTCAATTCAATTCAATTCAATTCAATTCAAAGTCAAGGTAGCCATTTGAAATCTCCCTAAGACTACTTAAATCTTTTAAATCTTAAAGCTCTGAGTAAAATGCTTATCTAGATCAAGCAATTTGGACACAACTCTGTGTTTGAATTACTAAAAACCATCACTCATTGCATTCTGTTTTTCCTTGGGCAGCTGGCTTGCATTTCAATCAAAGGTTAGGATCTTGGGTTATATTAAGCTCCTGAAAAAAACCCTTGAATGTCCTTCTCTGTTGACAACAGATTACAATAATGGAAAGAAAAAGGTCCATGGATAGTCATATTTTATGGTTGGATCTTCCATATACAGAAGATTGAAAAGAAATCCAAATGATTTATTAAAACTCTGTCCATTTGCCATGGTGATGTGGTAGGGTTTTCCTTCTCCAGTGAGTATTTCAAGAAGTTTACACCTGTGTCCCCTGGACCCCCTTTTCCTGTGGGTTTTAACAAACATGAGAACATGAGTTATCACAGGAACTGGGCAGTTTATTAAAGTCCCTGATCTTAACATTCAGTACTGCACAGAAAGTGCTGAGGTGCTTTCAGACTTTGCTCTTCCAAGGGCTGACTGGAATTCAGTCCTCTTGGGCACGCTGGAATTTGTGAGAGCCCACAGAAGTCAATTTTCTGATTACACAGCCACAGCATTTGCATTAGCATTGCATTTACACCTTGAGGAGAGGGAGGGAGGCAGAATTGGTGTCTTTTTCTTATACGAAATAAAAAATTCCTCTCTTTTCTCAGATCAGACCAGGTGTGTGCTTTGTATGCTGCAACGCACTCACATCCTGCTGTCTCTCTGGCAAATTCAGTGCAATGCATTCCCAAGCACCTCGTTTCACATCGTGCCCTTCCCGACGCACAAATTAGGCACTGACCAGATTGTGAAAAGACAATGAAGGTAAGTTTCTGTGGAATTTAGAAGGACCTAAAGGACTGTTGTCATTCTACAGCCCAAGGGTAAGAAATACCACCCCACTGGCAATTCTAATGAAGTGGAAAGGCCAAATTACTTTTAAAAGGAGGATTTTTCTTTCTTTATATCAATCTCCGATGTCTACCTTGGTATCACATTCCTCCATCAGTTTGGCTATCTCTTCCTTCTTGAAATTCATAATGTTAAAAAAAAAAAAAAAAAACTCTGGGCATTTTCTTGAGAAGCTCTTTGCAAAGATCGTACAGCTTGAGATTCACAAGTGATATCAAATGCTTCTAATTCCAAAGGAAATTCCAAGTGCTGATAAGAAGGGGTTCACACATAAACCTTTAATTTAATGATGTGCTGAATATGTTATTGCAGGTAATGGACCACCCAGATTTGCTGCCTTCTACTTCTGTCCCATATTTTTCACACAGTTGTTGTTTCTAGTCTCTACAGAAAGTATGGACCTACTTAGAAGAAGGTTGTCTTTCCTAAGGGTTAACCCTAAATTAAACTAAAAGAAGTGTCCCCTTACACCCTTGCAAACAAATCAAGACAAAATAGTGTTTTACCCTATTTTACAGGATCTGGAACAAGCTGGCAGAATGTCCTTAGCAATTTCTTTCCATCTGATTTGCTGAATTTCCCAGTTGCTGGATCAAAATATCTAAAGATGTTTGTTTTTATTCATCCAGTTTGAACCTGAGGAGCATCCCCTTCCCCTGCAAATCTCCACTTAGTTATTTTTAAAAGAAAAGATTGCAAAGTTTCACTTTTTAGCAGAGATTCAAATAGCAAAAGGTGGGTAATTTCATTATAGAATAACTGTTAAAAATCTGGGGAGGCAAAGGATGGCTTTTTGTTTGTATAGGCCTTTTTTCTACTATAAACACTGAGTTTAATGTACATTTTCCCAGGCTGGAAGGAGCTTGGAGCAACATGGTCTAGAGGAAGGTGTTCATGCCCATGGCAGGGTGCTGGAACATGATGATATTTAGGGTCCCTTCCAACCCAAACCATTCTGGGATTCTAAGATTTTTAGGCTTTTACTGGGATCTTTAAGCACTTTTTAGGCACTTTAAGCAACCCTGCTGTCAGGAGTTCTCCTACTCCATCCTGTTACCCAGAACTGCCTTTTGAAGCCTTGCTAAAATCATTTAAATATCATGTAAGAGTAATCCTGCAGGCACCTCAGAGCTACATGAGTCAAGGTAGGTTAATTTATTATGAGGTATCAGAGGACAAGCAAATATTTTGAACTTTCACACATGTATAAATATAAAGAATTTTGCTAACAGCAAGTTGTGTGCACACCTAATAGGAAATCGAGCCCATCGTTTATGAGACACAATTTCAGGTTCATTAAATTCACAGAAGTACTCATGGGAATCAGAAAAGTGGATTAGGTCCATCATCTTGTGTTTGTGCATTAATTTTACCTGCGCAGGCCAATAAGATCACGCAGGTTCTGAAGCTGCAAGAGCGAATCTTCTCCCTCTGCTCTTGCAGAGAAGAGAAGGCACATAAAGAATACCTGTATGGCAAGAAATTGCCTTTCTCAGTGTCGTGCTTTAACACCCAGATAAATATTTTTCTTGCAGGAGTCACAAACTCCTGTCTGGAGTCTGTAACTCCTACGAGAGCTCAGCTTGGCAGCAGCACAGACTCACGCGCGGGTATGCACCACTGACAGCCTCAGAGTGTCACTGTGGTACCTAAACATGGATCTGCAGCCCTTCCCTGTGCCTGTGGTGCTTCCTTTTCACCACCTCTTCCACTTCCTTTGAATGCTCAGCTGCAGCAAGAACCTCACGTCGTTCCATACAATGGGAATACTTATACAAAGTCTAAGTTAAAACCTGGGAAATGTATTTGAGAAGCTTTAGGTAGGATGTGGAGGACGACTGCTTTGTGAAGAGTATTAACTGAATTGTTACTGAACCTTCTCTGGCAAATAAAATAGAAGTGGCTCGTTCCTGCCACACCAGGTAAAACTGGCCTGACTTAAGATTTGCTGAGAGTCATGGAATCTAAGAGTGAGAACAAAATCCTTTGTTTCTGTAGCTAGGGTAAGGCTGCAGTCAGTTTTAGCTGTAAAACTATCCAGTAAGGACAATCCCATTTGAACAAAGGGAAACAGGTCTAAAAGCTTGGTGTGAAGGCCTGTCTTTTACCTGTTTGCTGAAAAAAGTAGTATCTGAACCAAGCCAATTGTGACATTCCTTGCCTGAACAGTGGACCAACAGAGAAAACTTCCAGTTGGCTTTGCTTTTCTATTTGACAATTCTCAGGTGCAGTACAGGAAGTACTGTTTGTCTTTCTACCAAGCTATCTTTCCAGAGATACCCAGCACACTATGATATAATTACTGAGAGAAAAACAGTGACTTACACCTTCGGATCAGAAAAGAGCAACTTAAATGTCTCCTCAGTCAGGAGTAGCAGAAAGGCCACATTTCTTGTTCTGTAAGTGACACAAGCAGCATCCCCAACAGGGGCACCAGCAGAGAAAGCAACTGGGAGGGAGGGGAGAATTCACAAAGCAGCAAAGTGAGGCACAGAAAGCCAATCTTCTGGCTCTAAAGCCCTACAGGTTCCCTTCAGCAGCTTGCCCCAGGCAAATGTCTGACACATGGCATTTGAAGGACACTGAGAAACTGGCTTGAGGTCACACCTTTTGCCAGTGGGGAGTTACTGCAAGAGGATGATCTGCTTTGTGAATTCTCCCCTCCCTCCCAGTTGCTTTCACCCCCCAGCTGGTTGGTCTGAAAAAACATCCCCAAAAGAAAGAGTGTGGAACACTGAGTGGGGAAGGGGACTGAAGAACTCCTTCGGGTTGGCCAGACATCTGAATTGCCGTAAATGTGTGCAATTGTGTAAAATAATGTAAATAAATGTATTCAATTTTTTCACATCAAGACTGGTACTCGCCAAAATTGGATTCCAACCACAGAAAAAGTTTTAATGTTTCCTTTACCATAATATTACCCACTGATCCAGTTTCACCCTCTCCATGCATGGGAATGATGGCATTTTCCACAACACTCTGGTAAAGTTCCTCCAGCTCCAGCTGCAATCCCAGCAAAGAATGGTCCATTTGGTTCACCACCAGTACTGGTTTGATATGGTCTGCAAGAACCTGTCACAGAACAAGTCTCTGTCTTTCATCTTAATAAAATATAAGCACGATTAAAACTTGTATTACACATGGGCAAGACCTCTAATCTGCTTGGTAGAGTGGTGACTGGGAAATTCACACTGTGAATTTGGTGGTACCAAAACCATCATTCTCAGTATCATGTACTTTTCTAATGGAAGGAGAGGAGAGACAGGCAGCTCCACTCTCCAGCATTTTACTGAAAGATTGACTTTATTTCCTACATTCCTACATTATTTCCTTCATTCTTACATCCACATAGTTACTCTACATTCAACCCACAGGTTGGATATGAAGTGGTATAATCCTCCAAGATACAGGAAAGGCCATGGGCTGAGAATACATATCAGAATTTGTAGCACTGGAAGAAAAAGTGTCAGAGAAACCAGCTTCTGCCACCACTTATGATTTTTCTTTTCCTTAAGAAGAGGAAAGTGAAATACACTGAGTTCTTTCTAATTGAAGAGCGTGCTTACCTGAAAGAGTCAATCAGAACAGGGGCACCAGCAGAGACAGGAAAGATGCTGTGACTTCAGAGGAGAAATTGACACTTCCAGGGGAGTCAATTAAGTTAATAAGAAAACCCAAACCATCCCTGCACTGTCTGATGAAAGCCAAGTCGCTGTCTGAGAGTTTATAATACATAGAAATTGCCCTGTAAAGGAAGAAAATAATAATAATTTAATAATGTTTTATTATTTGCTGATTTTAAAATTTGCATTGGTCAGGCAACTATACCTATTACAGTGCCAATACTTCAAGGAAAAGGCACAGGAAGACTTAAATATTTCAATTTCTAGAGTCCTTAGGATCTAAAATTCTGCTTTTGGTGTAATTAATTTTTATTCTTATTCAAAATCAACACTTTAAGAAAATAGTCAGTGCGTAACGTCCCTGTAAGACACTTGTAGAACAGTGCTCCAAGTCACTTTAAAACCTATAATTTTGTAGTTGCAGACATCAAAGATAGAGGTAATAATGACAAGACACAGCCCTAAACAGTAAGAAATCCACTAAAAATGAAGCTAAGAAGCTTTCCAAAAGCATCTTGCTCTGTACTGAGGAATCTCGGCTCCGGCCCTGCTGGATCTTCTTCCGACCTGGCCTGGGTGCTTCTCCGTGTTGGTCTTTTAGCTCACATCCTCCTCCTCCTCCCTGGCTGCAATTTTTAGCTGCGCAACCAGAATTGTTTTGAATTCCTTCTCAAATCTGTTATCACAGAGGCGTTACCACTTCTAATTGGCCTGTGGCATGTCCATCTTTGCAGCCAGCCAGGCATTGGCCCTGCAGGACATGGTGGTGGAGCTTCTAGCAGCTTCTCACAGAAGCCACCCCTGCAGCCCCCCACTCACCAAAAAACCAGGTCTAGCAAAACCACGACAATGGTACCACCTAAAACCTGTCCCCCAGTATTGCCCAGATTGCACTCTGAGGACTGCGAGCTTCTGTTCTGTAGTGCACAGCTTGAGTCACATGTCAACTTAAAAAAGATCTGGCAAGAGACAAGGCTTCGAGCACAGCATTTTCCTGTCTTCAGATTTTAAAGAAAAAGAAAGGAAGAAAAGATACAAACAGAATTTACGTAGACTTGATGATGATACACCTTTCTTGCTCTTCTTTCTGTGTGTCTGGGAATCAGGTTCTTCAAGCTCAGGCTGAGGCAATGAAGCTCTACACACTGAGGAGTCTGACAAGGTTGATTTGATCTGTTCTACTGTGAAATTCGCCTGGAAAGGGGAGGAAAAAAATTTAAAAATCAGCTATCGCTCTCTTTTAAATTATACAGTGAAGTTTTGAACTTTTACTGTTATAAAATTCCCAATCTGAAGGGGAAATGAGGTTGTTCATGCTTTTAAGCTGGGTATTACAAATATCCATTCACATTTTTGGCATGTTTGTGTGAGTACAAAGAGCGGAGGCATAACTTAAAATGCAGCCCTGGTTCTGCACTGCAAAATGTCAGCTACCACAGAAATGAAGAACCCGCTTGGGCAGACAGAACAGCTCATGCCTTCCAAATGCTGCAGGAGGGTTTAGTGCACACAGCCGGGAGCTGCAGCTCTCACCAGAGCTCCATCCTTCTCCTCTCCTCCCACCACTGCTCCTCACTGTGCCAAGCCCTGCTCCCACTCCTGCTCCCCACCTCCCAGGATGAGAGCCCTTCCAGGTGAGCCACTCTTCCTGGCCCCCAGGGTACCCTGAGTCCCCTCCTCCTGGAGCCAACACACCAGCTCTAGAAACTGGTTGTCCAGCTCAGTCAAAAACCTCTTTAAAAACATTAATGAGCCAAGTGCAGAATTTTTAGAGCCCCTCTCACAAATTTCATCGCAGAAAGGAATAGTTCTTATTTCCATAATTCTTCTGTCTCTTGCTAAGAATAATCCCCCTCTTTCAACTTGCAAAAAAAAAGAAACCTTGACCCCCAGAAGCTCTGGTTAGTTGTTAAGCCCACGAGACACCTGAGCAAGGGCAGGTGAGATGTTGCTAATCTTGGCCTGTCTCAGTCTGCCACGAGCCACCTGCAGGTCACGGGAGCACTGCCAACGTGGCTGTTCCTGCAGATCCCTCTGATGCAGCAAGTGCTTCACAGCGGCAGGGAAAAGGGCAGAGCTGGGAGGAAAAATGATGGGAGATAGCAAACAAGCAAACGCAGAGATCACGTATTACCTCAGTAGTTTACACTTGTTGGCCAAGTGAAGCGAAATACACCACAAGAAGCACCTAAATTGGTTCCCTGTCTGCATTGGAGTCAGAAGGGATCTAAAAATCAAACGAAGCACGCATTTCTATTGCTACACCAACAAAAGTTTCCAGCACAGCCTGGGTGCTAATGAGCACATCTTCTTGCAGGGATGAGGTATTAATTTAGAAAAATCAACTTGCCCAGCTCAAAACATAGTTATATGTAAGAGACAAGGACTTTTTTTTTTTTGCATGAACAGATACACTGCTGATATATATGACTGCATATTCTCATTCTGACTTTGGATCTGTAGTTCAACTTTTTAATTACATGTTTTCTCAAAAATTGCTTCTCATTAAAAGAGTCAAGTTCTGTTTAGAAATGAGAAATATCTAAGCAACATCCTGGCCTCTTCACCTGGAAATATTTTATTTCCACGCAGTCTCTTTCATTTATTGTTTCTTTCCTACTTAAAAGTCTGCACAAAACAAACAAACAACTCCTCCCTCTTTTTGCCTCTAAATAAAATTTAGTACAAACAAGACAATTTTTAGTGTATGCTTATACTTTTGTCAGTGATCCACCTCACATGAAGGTACTTAATTTCTGAATTTGATCCCTTAGGTTATTCTTCAGCTTAATAAAGAAACAATGATATTTCTTTTCTAGAAAGTTCTAGGGTGTCCTGGCATCCAATCTCACTCTCAGCATCATTTACATACTTTTTCTGAGACCTTGAACTATTTCTTCTCTTTTTTTCCATTAAGAGAAAATGGCAGCACTACGTTTATAATTTTATAATTTTCCCTGTTTTAAAATTGTGCTGCACTAAAAAAAAAATAAAATCAATACTCTTAGCAGAAATTAAGTATAATGCCAGAAGTGTGCTCTATACACTTATTTCATAATGTAAATAAATACCTACATGTTGAGAAATTTACCCACCTGCTTTGTTTTTGCTAATTATACATTTTCTTCACGGTAGAAGTGAAATTTTCTCCTGATAAATATTTAACTAGAACAGATATCACATTTTGAATCAAAACATGTATTTTTTCCATTGTCTTAAGTTTCCAATACATTTATACACACAGGCCACACTGTTTTCTTTTGGGACAAGGAGCAGAGATGACCACAGTAATTTATTTCTTCCTCATATTTTAAGCCTCGTACATGTGTCCATTTACACTGATTCTTAATGCAAACATCATGGGCATATTGCTCCAACAGGACTGGTTGTTATCCCGTGTCAGGAACTTCAGGATCATGTATTAATAAATGCCATCCTCTTCCAAACATTTTATTTACCACTTCATTTACACAAATGCCAAAACAAACCTCAATGTATGTGCTGCTCTGTAAGAGAGAAAGGCACTGGCATCAGTTTTTTTGGTCATCAACACAACTGAAAACACAAATTCAGATTAAAAATTAACAGCGACTTTGATTTTAAGCGTTTTTCATTACAGAGCTGTTACAGAATCTCTGTTCTGCTGTGACTGTCAGCAACCAGATCAAAGTTATCTTGCCATGAAATGCTTGATGCAGAGGGGTTAAGGTCCTCTGGGTGCTCCAGCAAGCAAGAAATGAAGAAGGCAAAAGAAATACTTGTAGAAGGGAGAAATATCAGCTCTATTACAAACTGAACTTCACTTTTGCCAAAACTCTCAAGTTTCACAGCCAGTACAGGCAGAAAATGACCTTCCTCCTTTTAACTTCTTCATATCATTATTTGGGTAGCCCACACGGCAGTGCTGCTCATCCCTGGCTCCCAGCAGTGCCTCCAGACTAGGCTCCTTCTGCAGGGCATCTGTTCCTCTTACAGATGTTAAAATTCTTATTGTAATGGAGCACTGCATGCTTCACCTCACTAAAAATATTCTGAAAAAAAAAGAAAAATGAAAACACGTACAAAAGCTGACATGGGTAACTAGAATGTCCATTTCAGTAAACACTAATATTAATACAATAAAAGGCTACAAGAATTAAAGAAAGAAAGAAAAAAAGTAGGGAAAGAATTTTGATAACATTAATTATCAAGGAATGCAAAGATATACAAGCATCTGTTTATCAGGTATTCACTAGAATAAAAAAAGAGTTAAAGCAGGTGAAACACATCATGGGAACTGCAGTGATTTAAAATTATAGAATCATAGAATCACAGAGTGGTTTGGGTGGGAAGGGACCTTAAAGTTCATCTCATTCCTCCCCCTGCCATGGGCAGGGACAATTTCACCATCCCAGGTTGCTCCAAGCCCCATCCAACCTGGCCTTGGACACCTCCAGGGATGGGGCAGCCACAGTCTCTCTGTTCAAAAATAATGGGGCAGGACTGCTAAGGGGAAAAATACATTAAAAGAAAACCAAAAGAACCACCCTGTGGTGTTTTTAGCTTCCTGATTTCCCTGAGACAGTGCTGATCTGATCCAGGTCAGACCATTGATCTCAGAGGCCTTTTTCCAACCTGATTCTGTGATTCTTCCTCAAGATGAGAGCATTGCCGCACACATGCACGTAGCCTTTTCCCAGCTTCATCCAAAGCAGTGCTTTTATTATAAACACTGATGATCAGGGTTGAACCCCAAATCCTACACTGTAATTCATGGCACACATTTGTGGACAAAATGTACAGGAACGTTCAAATTGGTGACCTGCCCTGACCAGGTGCACTGCCCGCAACTTCAAAGGGAGGAGAAGGAGAGCAGCAGTGACACCCTCCCTGTCTGTGCACCTGGATCCTTGCTAAGGAAAGAAAATGTGTGTGTGTGTGTAGGGATAAAAACAAATAAATAAGCTCAGGGTGCCCGCCTCATACTCCTCCCTGGGGCTCTGTCCCAGTGGTCAGTGGCCAAGCCCCTGAGGGTCTCCACGTCCCACAGCAGCTCACGGGATACTGGGAGGGGACAGAGGGCACATGGGGGTGGTGGCACCCCCACCTCAGGGGTGATGGTGTCCCTGGGTTCATTAGTTCTGCCCTGGCTGGGAACTCGGGCTGCTGCAGGAGAGCCCTGAGTGTGGCCACAGCAATAATCCCCCCTTGGGAGGAGAGGGGGATTATTCCTCAGACTCCCAGCAGACTGTAAATATCCACTCCTGGTGAAGGAGAAGGTGAGGGATGAAGTCACTGTGTCCTGCAATGTGGTGGGAGCTCCTGTGTCTTCTCCCAGTTGCAGGGAAGGAGGAATATGAGTCTTACCAGAGGACATTGGTCCAAGGTTTAGTTCTTTCCAGATGTAGAATTATAATATATCCTGAATTGGAAGGGGCCCACAAGGATCAGAGTGCCACCCCTGTCCCTGCACAGACACCCCAACCACACCCCCCTGTGCATCCCTGGGAGCGTTGTCCAAACGCTCCTGGAGCTCTGGCAGCCCTGGGGCTGTGCCCATTCCCTGTTCAGTGCCCCACCACCCTCTGGGGGAAGAGCCTTCCCCTGATATCCAACCTAACCCTGCTCCATGCTGGCCATGCTGTTCCCTGCTCTGCTCCAAGCCCCCCACTCCCCACAGCGGGTTTTCCCTTTGAGGATTAGTTTGGATTCCTCGCTTGGAGCAGGAAGCTGGTGCTGTAACCCCTCATTAGCTACCTTTAAAAATGAGTTAAATGACTGGTCAGTTCCCTGTTGAAAGGCAGGGATGACACGGAGTCTCTTTAAGAATAACTCGCTGTCGTGGAAGGCACTGAAGTATTAACAGCGCTTCACGTTTCCAATAGAGAGTTTCACCCAAAAACGTCTTTTGGAAATATTAGGTAATTAAATTGTCAAGCACAGAAACAGAGTGTGAAGGACTGCACTGAAAAGCATCAACTTCTAGGACCAAGCTAAGGGACCATTTATACAGTAATACTTCCTAAGAACTGAAGGTCAGGAAAGATGAGTGACAAAATCAAGCATATTATTTTATATAAAGCACTGTGGATGGAATAAAACGTTGTATCAGCCCTACAGAATGAAAGGTTCTTTTTAAAATCCCTGTCAGCCTTGGGCATGGAAAAATGCGGTCTTGTTACCTTCCACAGAGCTGCCCAAGGAAAACTTGCAGGAATTTGCTCAATTGGTTAAAGTTTAATACAATTAAATAAGTTTGAGATAACAAAATAACAAGAGCAAGCACTCAGAGAGAGGCAGAATGTGGGAATATGGAAATTCTGGCCTGCAGGGGTTTTTTTTATTAAACAGCAATTTCAGTGGTCATAAATTTTTTAGCCAAGAGTTCAGAATTACATGTTGCCTCAAGGGCATTTCTCATTTTCTTGAAAAGCAAGTATTAGTTGCACCACGCCCCTCATAGAGAGGAAAACCCAGATCTGAGAGCTCCAGACCTTCTCTGGCCAGACAATTAACACCTTCATGTTGAACAGGCCTTAACCTCAATGTGTTTGCTGCCTTGTCAGTACTTGTACTCAAAACAAAATAATCTATATGACCAAAGTCCTTCCCTTGGCCAAGAAAGAAAAGGGCTCTTTTATTCATCTCCTTTCCCTGAACAAGAGGAAATGTTCACAAGATTCTTCTCTGTCATGCTTTTTCTATCCTAAGGTGCGTTTTTCTTTCAGCATATCTTTTAGGGGCTGTGAAGTTGAAATGAAATAGCTTCCTTTAAACAACCTGGTTGTGTCACAGCAGAGGAAAAGTGCTGCTGTTTTGTTTTGAAGTGCTGAGCAGCACTTGTAGGGACTTGCTTCTGCAGTCTGAACTTCAGTTTTGTGCACAGTTCTTTGTCAGCATGAAGAGTCCTTAACAAAACCAGCTTTTCCTTGTGTCGGTGTGCATGTAAATGCACAATTTTTGGACCATTTTGCAGAGCTGGTGCTCAGGCATGGCACTGTACATAAAACTGAAATTTATTTTCCGCTGTCTTTTATTCCTTTCCAATTTATGCCAATCTGTGCAGGAAAACAAACCTTACAGAACTGTTGAAAAGTTTCCAACTATAACAGGTTCTCTGAAAAAACCACCCAGTGTGTACTGGCACGCCATTTTCATGGGCATTTTATTCTTTGTATGACCTCCTTTCCATTTAAAAATGACAGCTCTTACACAAAGTATCTTTCAGCGTGTACACTACCTACAAAACCTTCTTACAGGTGCTAACCATTCCTCTTCCCACTTTTTTTTTAAATTTATTTTTGCTAAAAGCACAGTCTTTTGTGTTTCTGGAGCAATTACTGCCCTTATTCTCTCCTCCACAGCATCACCTTCAGCCATGGATGTGGAGAGTGCTGTACTGAACCCCTTCTGTCTGTCCTCAATCAATATAATCATCTAAATTGTTCCTGAAGAATGAAAGGGCTGTGTGCCATTCACCACACATTTTAAAGGCAGAAGGGAAATTGAAGAGAGACATTATTTTTGTACCTGCCTTCTGCACAGGCTTGATTTTTCTTTAATATGCCGTGGTTCGCTTAGGAGGAGAATCTAAAATGATTTTGTGTAAGTGATCAATTGTTCTGTGCTTAGAGCAGTGTAAATAAGAGCAGACTAGCAATTTTGGAGGTTTGGAAAATGTTGAAACGAGAGGTTTGTCAAAGGGTAGCTGAGGCTTCATGAGGAGAAGTTGGTTCAAACTGTACCCTATATTTTATCACCATTGTACAGAGGGTACAAAGAGCCAGAGCCCTTATTCAGTAAGATATATTGGAACAGTCAAAAAATTGCTTGCTAGTTAACACTTGTGTGTCAGGAGATGCCATGATGGAACAGGAGGAGCCATTTCCCACTGCCAGTGTTTCTCAGAGTTTTAATCCATTTTCGCTTTCCCTGTTTTGCACTGGATCCACTCTTCCCCATACACATGCTCATGTTTTTCCTGTTGCATTTTGGCCTAGATTCTGCTTTCTATTCAATGCAGAGAGATAGATTTGTCTTGCTTTGTAGTGCATGGAGTACTTGGTTTTCCATGTCTGTCACCGAGCCGAATGGTCCTGTAGTCTATTCAGGTAAATTTTGAAAATGTTCAGAGGTTTAGAGGATGGGTGTTCCTGAGCTTTATTAGTACAAAGACTTGTGTAGACTGGCAGGACCTCCTCTGGCTATCACCCAGGTGAGCCAAGCAGAACACAGCTCTGAACTGAAAGCCAGATAACACATTTGCTGTGGGTTTGAGCTAATGATGTTTGTCTTTTCTAAGCGAGCATGTTAATTCAGGGATGGCACTTAATTATCTTTACTCTGTAGCTTCCACCTTGGTGCTGCCTCAGATCTTGAGAATTCCAAGTGCATCTGGAGAGATCAAGTCTGCCTTCACCTGCTTGCAGATAGGATTTTGCCCTGAACTGTTCAAATCTGTGCCCTGCCTGAGTAAAAATGGCACAGCCTTGGCTGAAAACCTATCTTGTTCTGTAAACCAAATACATTGACTAAAATATTTTCTCATTTGCAGTATTAATACTGTTGAAACACTGCAGTTAACCAAGATCCATCAATAGCCTATTTATTTTATTCACCCCAATTGTGTTTCTCTGTTCTACCACTAACAGTCCTGAGGGATCCTCTGAAGGCAGAAGGTTTATCCAGATTTCAGTAGATTACTTATTTGGATTGGATTTCTTATGATGAATGAGAAATAAAAAACCCACAACTTTATTACTAAATCACTCTACAACAAAATCTTTCACTGTTGTAAGATACCTCGTGGGGCAACAGCTTCTCTCCAAGTGGTGGTTCACATACTGACAGGGAGCAGCCCTGCAGATTTTTCATCAAGGAAGTGGTGGGTCTCAAAAAACTCAAAATATTTAGCTCGAAAATACTCAGAATACTACTGTGAATCGTCTGCTTCACAACATTTCTATATAAATAAAAGCCAGATGGATGCATTTATGGAAGCAAAAAGGTACCTGACCAACACAATGTTAGAAAATCTGCACAACTGATGCCAGCAAACCTCATGCAGAGCAGAAAAAGTCTAAAATTTTTGATTTTCCGGAGTGTGAAAAGAAAATCGTGTTAGTTTAAGTTGAAGTTGTATGGTACTGTAATCTTTGAAAGGCAATGGATAATTTTACTACCAGCATGTGGGATTTTCAAGGATAGCACCAAAAGTTTCCTTAATCTGTTGCCACAGGTTTTTTTAAAGTTTGAAAGCTGTTACCTCAAGTAGCATGTGCATTTTAGCCCTTGACTACCCCACTAGACTTAATTTAATCTTGAAATTCAGACAATCAAGGGTACGTAATTATAGATTAAGTGTGACCTTAGCTTTTCTTTCCCTAGTAGGCTTTTTTCTAACAGCACACCATTCCTTTAAATGTATCAATCAGAAAGCTGGTGAATTATTTTACTGCTCTTTTTAAATTGTTATTTTTTTTTAAATTATGCATTGGCTAGAGTCAAGCAATCCCCTTGAATTTTGCCTGCATTTCAGAAACACCTGTGTCCATCTGACAAAATATGAGGCATTTGACAGAGACATCTACCTCAGAGGCCTTACTTAGGATGGAGAGAGACAGGCACTTCAGGAAGACATTCCAGCTTGTTTGCCTGTGATGTGTTGTGACTGAATGACAAGTAGGATATGCCACATGATATTATTTCTGCTCCTTCACTGGATGCTGTGCAAGAATATATGATATTAATACTAACACATGAAAGCAGTACAGATGATTTTCAAAAGCGTTGCCTTAGTGTTGTGTTTATTCTGTCCTCCTTAAATCAGTGGGGTTGCTGTTGTCATTTCAAGTAGTTTGTCCCCAAATGACTGCTTCTGAAAAGCTGTAAAAAAGAGCACTAACCAAAGACAATTATGTGTAAATTTGAAATGGATTGTGTGATCATTTGTGCTAGTGAAATACACTTGTCTGCCTAAACCAAAGGGCAGTAACTCGACAAAGCTCATCTAGAGTTTAGGGTTGGCCTCATAAAAATGGCCTCTGACTTTATTTGGCAAATGAACAAAAACATTACTTAACATTTTCATCATTTTTTTACCCAAAGATACCTGCTTGTGAATGAAATTAATAATGGTTCCTTATCCTAATTTATTTTTACAATATATCTTATGTATGATTATTTTAAATTATAATATTGAATATAGTGATATGGATGTAGTTCTATTTTATCAAAGATGCAAAAGAGATTAATTGTGGTGTTCATTCTATTCTGGTTGCAAAAGACAGAATGAAAAGGAAGGGAAAACACTAGGAAATAAGTGTTTTTCTGCTTCTGGAAGGATGCAGGCAGATTTTTCTACAGTGAATTAAATAAGAGCTACCACTCAGCTCTGTGGTAACTTTGGTATATTGAGAACATCTGCCAAATTGCACTGGAAAGGTCACATCTGTTTATCTGGGAGCAGGATGTGTTCTGTGAGTGATTGAAACGAATGGCGTGGGCCAAGTGGCCCCGTGAGGACTCTGTCCTGGGCAGGGCCCACGCAGGAGCAAACACACTGAAGATGCTCCACCAGGAAGGAGCAGTCTTGGGTGAACCCTCATGCACAGGGTTTGAAGTATCTAAGGAATCTGTGAATCTTTATTATTCAGGAAATGAACAGATTAAGACTGAAAGCTCCCAGCTCCAGCCAGGCCTGGCAGCCACATTCCCTCAATCCAGGGAAGACATTGAGGGGCTGGAGCGTGTCCAGGGCAGGGAACGGAGCAGGGAAGGGGCTGGAGCAGCAGGAGCGGCTGAGGGAGGTGGGGGGGCTCATCCTGGAGCAAAGGAGGCTCAGGGGGGCCCTTCTGGCGCTGCACAACTCCCTGACAGGAGGGGCAGCCAGGGGGGGTCGGGCTCTGCTCCCAGGGAACCGGGACAGGAGGAGAGGGAACGGCCTCAAGCTGTGCCAGGGGAGGGTCAGGTTGGACATCAGGAGGAGTTTCTTCACTGAAGGGGTTGTTAAACATCAGAATGAACAGTCCAAGGAGGTGGAGGAGTCCTCATTCTTGGATGTGTCTAAGGAGCGACTGGACATGGCACTCAGTGCTCTGGGCTGGCAAGGTGGGGATTGGTCGCAGCTCGGACTCCATGATCCCAGAGGTCTTTTCCAACCCAAATGATCCTGTGACTTATTGGTAACACCACTGTGAGCACTTTCAGATCTGTGATGGAGGAGTTGTCCCTTCAAAGCCCAGGTGGATCTGCTGCCTGGAGCAATCTCTGGCTGCAGGCTGCCAAGGCAGATGTGCCTCTCTGAGGCAATGGGTGTCACAGGGCTAAACTGCGGTCTGGGGTGGCCACAGGAAGGGCACCCTCACTAAAGGGAGGTGGAACAACCCTCCACAACTATATTAATCCAGGCTGGTGAAGCAAAAGCAGAGTTTCATCATCTTCCTCGTACCTGGAGGTGGTATGGGATGGTGAGGCTTGTAATTATCAATTTTATGCAGTTGGGGTTTTTATAAATGTAGCCCTCTTCCAGCAGAAATGGTCTAACATACCTCTCTTAGAGCTACTGTGGAAGAAGGTAAAAAGCATTACTGTACAATAACACCACTGTTAAAATATTTCTGCTTACCTGAGTCATGATGGGATAGTTATAAGAGCTTTTTGTGTAGTCTCTTGTTCTTACAGGGCCTCCCATCTTTTAACATAACTACATAACTACTTCCTTCATCCAGCAGCAGTCACGAGCAGTGTACTATGATATTGAATGTGCTCACAGTAAAAAATGGCATTGTAAGACCGACTGTAATCAGGGGTAAAAGCGACTCTTGTGGTGCTGAATATTTGTTCATGGCCAATTCCTTACAAAGCAGTGTTTCTCATTTTATAAGCAGAAGGATGATTTTTCTAAGGTCACTCTCCCAGAGTGTACCCTGAGAGACTTTTCAGTGTCCCTGCCATAACTGTGAAGCACCAGGTTACCTCAGAGCAGGCAATTTTGTCAGTGATGCATGAGACAAAGTAGTACCCAAGCCATTCTTTCAAATTTTCATTTGGTCATAGTGCCAACAGATCAATGGGCCTGTTTTTGTCATTAGTGGGAACAGATAGGAACTTTTTTTTTCATCCTTGAGCTGAGCATGTTTCATAATCAAATGTTCCTTCAAAGCTGGGAAATAACATTAACATTAGGAAAAAAAAAATAAGAAAAGGAACATTTTCTCTCCTAGGCACTGCCATATGTCTTTCCAGGTGGAAATACAACAGGGTGCAGTAAAGCAAGGATTGCGGAGGGACCCTGTTGTGCTTGGCTGTTTGAAAGCATATGGTGCAATAATATTCTAGCTCTGACTGTGAATTTTCCTTGTCTTGTCTTCTCTGGCACATATGATTGTTCTAATCTCTATTCAACTTCTGCTTATGCCTAGGAATAGAGTGCTTCTCCATCTTCAAAACTACCTGTAAGATCAGGTCCCACTTCAGAGAAAACCCCAGAAGAAGGAGAAAAGAGGTATGAAAAATTTGCTTACTAATTGTTTAATCACCTTTATAACATTGAAGAGGCTGAGGAGGCTTGGATTCCATCAGCCTTAATGGAGACTTTAGGATGCTGAAATTCCAGGAGAAGGAATCTCTCCCCATCTTGAATCAGTAGCTGCTTCAAAGAAAACAATGCTTGTCCTCAGGCGATTTTTGTGCCCTTGCAATAATGCTGACTTGCAGCTGGCTTGGTCTCAGGTCTTCCTTCCTGGCCTTGGAGGGGATTACATGGAAAGTATTGCATTTTGGAATTTATTGTTTGTTGTTCAAGTTTCTCAGTACACTCCTCAGGGCAGGATGCTGCTGAAGTGTTAGCAAAATCTGAGCGCCTGTCCTCCTGCTCTCCTCTGCTTGGCCAGGCGTGTCTAGGACTGCACACTGAGCTTTGTCTCCAGAGCCTTAATTTCTGTGAGATGTGGTGAAATGCTTTGGATACATGTGTAATCAGAGATTATAGCAAAAACCAGAAGTAGTTATATTTGTGTCAATCTCATATTTTGGTATGAGGTCAGTGCACAGTATAGTTTCCGAGGAGGCTGTGGCTTGTGCCTTCTAAAGAAAAAAGCATAAATATTGGGTACTAGGTAGTTTTGAAATAAGAAATTCTTGCAAGGAAGTTAATCTGTAATCATAAGCAGTTTAATGACTGGCTTCTATTCTGAAGCTGAAGGGAGTTCTGTCTCCAAAACCATCACATTTTTTTTCTAGAGCTATTGCCTCTAACCTAACTGTGGGTATTTCCACTGTCTAGTCCTTGTTAAAAATCCTATTAGGCTATTGACCTCTCTACTTTCTGTCTGCACAAAATCCTTTGTAGGAAAATTAGCCCCATACAAATTTCCCTGCACTTAGGGTATTTCTACACAACATTTCTGCACTGTGGTATCCAAACAAGCTGTGTCTGCCTGAAAGGAAGCCGTGGATGCACGTTTTGGCAAGGCTGTATGTAACCAGCCAGCTTTGCAGTGTGGTTGTCGTACGTCTGTAACAGGGCTGAAATACTGAGTTGTTCACTGTGCTCCTAAAAACCAGCTGTGCCTCCATCTCACTTCTTCCTTTACTTTTCTTACCTGATCTCCTTCATGCCTGTTGTCCCTGGAGGATGAAAATGCAGAGTAATGCAAACCAACTCAAACTCACACACGGTAGATGCAAAACAAACACTGCAGAATTTCTTACAAAGTAGAATGCGAGTTGTGCTTCCAGGCAGTGGCTTGTGAACACCACCCGCTGTCAGCAGAGCACGTGGAGCATCCATCAGGTTGTTTATCTGCCCTGCTGCAGTGCCCTTGTTGTTCCTCTAAACACTGGCTGAAGGACTTGGGTTTCACCATCATCATTGCTGTGTTCTCGACAGAAAGCTTTCTGTTATTTCGCAAATGTTGAGCAGAGAGCAGAGCTGGCAATGTTTATGGGAATGTCATTTGTGACATTAGCAGCAAAGTGGCAGCATCATCTTACTTTCCCAGCATGTGCCCTATTAGCAGTTTCCATGTGCTTAGTTTTTATTGTATTTTATGTTTTAGAGTTTTTCCTCTGTGGTCAGGGTGCTGCTCCACAACCAGAGCAAAAGAAGGCAGCTAGGTTTCCTAAAGGTGACAGTGGACATGGCTGTGTTGATAACAACATCCCTTGGAACAATAGGACCTCATCTTCTCTCTGCTCAGAAGCACCAAATCTCTTCAGTAGCCTGTGCATGCATGTTTGCAGAATTTTTAACATCAATTACTTTTCATCTGCTTTGTTTCCTTGAGATAAAACTCTCTGTGAGTAGTCACTCCTGAGATGCTTATTCTGAACTTGCCATTTCTCCTTGATCCTCGGGATTGGATGAAAACGTTGTTCTCCCTTTCTTTTTACTGCCTTTTCTGTGGGAGGTAACAAAATTTTATCCCTCCTATTCCCATTTATCTCAGGGAATCCTGCAAATATATCTAGTCTATCAGTGAGAAAGCTGGAATATGGTGCAATCATTCATTTCACTGAGGTAGAGTCCAGATTTAGTGGTGTTTTGTTTTAAACAGAGTAGGTAATTCAGAGCTTAGGGGAAGTGCTTTCTGGCTGCTTTCTAAATCAAGTAAACTGCTAAACAATTACAGAATTTCAGAGGTCTGATACAGAATTTCAGAGATCTGGCACAGAGTTGTACAAGAAAGGGAGTAGTCCTGCAATGTAACTTCTTCTCCATGGTCTTATCTACAGGAGTATCTCTAACCCAGCTCACACTTTTATCCAGGTTTAAAACTTCAAGCATGATTTGCAGTGTAAAACATGATGGAGAGTTGATAAGGCAGGGACGTTTCTCCAGAAGTCATCAGGAATCTGCTGCTAGTGTTCAGTCTCACTGGAGATCTACCCTGAGGCTTTTAGCAGGAGCAGAAAGCTGCTTTGTGCAGTGTGTTAAACAAACAGCAACAGTCAGGCCCGGCCTCAATCAGATGTTCAGCTAATCCCCCAGATTCTGCAAATTTTAACCTGTTTTTGTGCTACCACTATGCTTACCTGAGTGGCACCAAACAGGTCAGTGTTTGAATCCAGTCACTCATGAGCCAGTTTGCAGGATTACCCTGTAGATTCAGCATTTAACTAAAAATGATGCAGGCAGTAAGTCTTCTGCCCTCTTTTTTTGTTTGTTTAGTTGGTTGGTTTTTCAGAACTCATACCTGTAAAAAGTTGCATTAATTAGAATTTTAGATTTAGAACCATGTTATTTTAAGAGAAATAAGCCCCTTTAAAGATTGTCTAAATGTTTCTTAGAGCTGTAAAGTCTGGTAGTAGAAATGCTCCTTAAAGAAGTTTTATTGACTCCAGGAGGTTTCAGTGCCAATGGAGCAACTGAAAGATCTGTTTCCAGGAAAGGCAAGGGTTTAGCTCAAGAAAGATGCTTCCCCCGACACAGACAGCTGTTTCTTAACACATATGGGTGAAAAGCTGCAAAAAAAAAAAAAAAAAAAAAAANAAAAAAAAAAAAAAAAAAAAGAGAACATAAAATACAGCGTGAATAAAACTGCTGTTTCTCTACAAACATCCCTTACAAAGTCTGGAGCATAGGAGGGCTTTCCAGCTCATGATGCAAGAGCCGTGGGCTGGGCTGAAACTTGACATCAGGAGGAAACTGCAATCCAGCATTGGTGGAAGCTGCCTGTGATGCAGAGGTGAAGGCTGGATCTGGCTTGACGATCCGGGGAGGTGAAAGAGGGGGACAGCCCGTGATTCAAAGAGCAAGAGAAGCAGGAGTCCATGAGTGGCAGTGGAGGAGAAACACAGAGAAAGGGGCAGTCTGGCAGAATAAGAGGGCAGCCACAGCATGTGTAGAAGGTAAATAAGTAATCACAGTAAAATAAGTGGAAATTTGATTGCAAAACGCCTGGTTGCCACTGCTCTCCTGGTCTGGCCGGATTTCTTGCAGAGGGTATGTGCTGCTGTTCTCTTCTCAGCACATTTCCCAACCCTTCGTGCGAGCCTTTACAGGAAATCTGGCTCCACAGTGATCTGCATTAGTCTAAAAGCTCGGTTAAAAACTGTGAGTCAGCTACAAGGACAAAGGGATTAGTTTTCAAATGGTAATTTTTCTTTTTAAAGTAAAATACCTTTGTGTGTCAGGAAGTGGGAGTTCAGAGACAGGCATGGCACATCTGTAAGATGCATGCGTGTTATGGGAGGGGGGGTGGAAAGCTAAAGATCTCTTGCAATTATCTGCAGAACTTCACGTGTACTTTAGATTGCTTCCTTTAGGTGTCTTAGCAAGCTGTTAACACCTGCAGGTAACAGAGTTGCCAAAAAATCTTGGGGTACTTAAAAAATTCTAATAATAGTTTCATATGTTAAGAGAATGGTGTGAAATTGTAGAAGCAGGAAATAAAGAGGGATCATAATGGAGACTGACTGTGTGATGAAGTGTAAACAAATCAGAAGTCAAATTAAGTCCTATTTAATCTGACTCAGAGATGATTTGCCTCAACGTGACTTCTGGGGGGTTGCAGGGTGTTTTCTCCTGTGCTACCTAAATAGAATTTGAGCACTGTGCAGATGCTGCCAAGTTAATCAAACGAACGTTCATTTGAGCACGGGCACAAGAGTTTAGGGATGAGTGCTCGGGGTGTTTGCTGAGGCTGCAGGTCACGCAGGACCCCATTAAACCAAAGAGCAGGGCAGATCATCCCGTGTGAGCCAGGAATGGGAGGAAAAGGAACCTGTGCCTTGGCGTCTGACCCTGCAAGTGTGACACTGGCTCTGCCCTTGAAGGAAGAGATTTAAGATATTGTTCCCTGGTTTCAAGTAAATCTCTTATCTAGGATTTCTTATCCACTTTCCTCCAGTATGCTGAGAGATTGCAGTAATGAATCTTTCCATCACATGCAGGGCAGGCTGATAACAGCACTGCACCTCTCTGGCATTACACGCTCTAATTACATGCCAGGTTTTTAAGGGTGCAGAGGCACTACGGAAGAGAGGAAAAGATAAAAGCCAAGATTCCAAAAAATGGTGGCCCAGGAGCAGATCAGATAAACTCCAACAGAGAAAATGCAGCTTGTTTTTATGGGCAAAAAGAGAATACTCAGCTGTTCCTGCAGGAATGCAGCAACCACAAGCACAGGCTGCAGTAGTTGCAATTAATGGCACTCCAGAGGGATGATGCAGCACACACCTCCTATTAACAGGTTTGTTTTGAAGAACTAAATGGCTCCCCAGCCTCCCACTGGCCCTGTGCTCAGCACTGTTTGGCCAGGAGGGTTATGCACAAAACTCCCTTCTCAAAAGACTTTTCCACAGGTGCATCAGAATGAGAGATTTGATAGGCTAATTATGTGCAGTATTTTAAAATAACAGTAACCAAACAACTCCATTTTTGCTCTAAAATAATGCAAATTTTGGACCCAAATAAGCCCAAATAAGCTTGGGTTAGGATCAACGTACAGAGGCACCTCAATCAGTTTCTAGAATAATTCTAATATTTCTAGAACATGTCAATATGTGTATGAATCATGGTTTTGAAAGACCGCTACTCGTTTGGGTTAAACTATTTAAGGACTACAAGGATTTCTGACCACCTGTTTTTGTTTCCTCCAAATCTAAATCTCTGCCTCTGCAGATGATTTTATTCTTGGCTGTTATTAAGTTTACTGTAATATTAACTTATTTTTAGGAGCCCATATTTCAGGCACAAGTGAGTTTCTGAAGTATTGAAAACTAGTAGTGTTTTCTTGTCAGGAAAAGAGAGAAAATTGGAATAATCAGTATTTACTGTTGTATAGCATCTTCCCTCAAAGGATATGGAAGCACATTGAAAATATTACATGGCCTAAGAACCAGGGAATTTTCATTAAAATCTTGTAATAGCTGCTGATCTATCACTGATTACAGTGAATGTGATGAAGCAGATGCACCCAGGAGCCTCAGACCTACAGGATTTACATGGGAAAAAAACTCGGAAAAAAGGAAAACAGCCTGTCCCATTAAATAAGTCCACTGTTTATTCTCTGACCCTTGATTTGACACTCTGGATGACACCTGGGGAGCCATGCATGAAGAAGGGGACAAGTTAAGTTGTCCCTTAAGTTGTTGCAAAGTTCCCAGAGAGCTGAAGTCTAGCTATGTAGAGCTTTGGTACTATAGACGACATTGGTGTAGGATTTAATTACAATAACCACTTTTTTTGTTGAGTTCCGGGAATGTCAATTTGATGATTTTACCTCTATCTCCTTTTCAGAACAGCTTTTACTTGGAAACTATTTTTTAAATTGGTGTGTGGGAGGCTTACTAGGTCACTGAAAGTGACAAACTAGAGGTGTAATCAATAGATCATTTCTGGGAAAGAAGGAGCTGGAGGAGGTGATGCAGGACAGGTGAATTGCTCTAATGGGATTCACAGTCACAGCTCAAGAAAATTACTTTTTGTTGCGTTTGCTCGTCATCATCAGTTCTTACCCTTGGTGTTCATTTATTAACTTTCCAATTATTTCCCAAAGAAATAGGATATGCTCGCCTTACAAAGCTCTCAAGAGTGTTCTTCTTGCTATTCAGGTATTAAGACATGTGGTAAAATATTTAAGTTTATTGATTATGACTGCCAATGCAGTCTCTGTTAGGAAAATTAGCTTTAATTAGTACAAAAAAAAAATAGCTCACTAATAATCTAACTGGGTCTCTCTGGATCTTACCAGCAAGGATGTAGAGTCACCAAGGAGCTTCCAGCTCCTTTTTCCAAGAACAGAAGTACAGCCTCTGAAGTGAAATCTCTCGCTAACGTCTTTGACCTTTAAGTTTGGAGTTCTGGTGTGACAAATTTAAACTCTGATAGTATTTTTGTGTTCTTAGCTACTCGTGGTTTTAGCAAAATGTCACTTTTTGGACCTCTAAGCCTGGGCAGATGAGCAATTCTGGTTTGTGAACTCAGTTATATATATCCCAGCTTGAGATCTGAGAAGGAAATAGCTGTTGGCCTGTTTTTCCTGGCAATGTGAGAACTGTGTGCTCAGTTATCAGTTCTGTTTTGCTGCTGCTCCTGTCAATATCCTGTAAGTGATTTTGCAAGTAAAAACTGTGTGTGATCATCTTTGTTGGAGGGACTGTGTGTTCCATGTGATCCTGGCAAGCAGTCAGTATTTTGTAGTTCTCAAACCATCAATTGCCATCTTCTCTTTGAAAGAGCTTTCATTTCAATCACACTCATTTTACAGTTAATTTAAAAATTTTATTACTTTTAATATTTCAATTCTGATATATTTTTCAGTGCCCTAGTAAGGGGCTTTTATCTATCAGTAGTCCATCCTTGCCTAAGTCATGTAATTTATGACATTTCATGTGTGCAACATTATGTTCTTAAAAAAAAAGGAAGTATCATTTAGTTTTAGAGGATGTATATGTTTGTGCTTATTGATGCAAAGGTAACCATATGTGAACTAAGAACCTCAAGTTCAATGGTTAACAAAACTTTGGATATAAAGCCACAACTGGTGGTAATTTTTTAGCATGGTCAGCTTCCTAAACCTGCAGCTGGGATTGATACACTTCCCAGTTATGCAGCTGATAATAAAAATATCAGTTTCAAAGAGCAGGTTGGAAGTAGTGCAGGTGCCTGTCCACTTCACACCTCAGTAAATCTGTATTGCAAGAAGTTTTTATTCTTAGTGATGAAACCAAAACATACTGCTGTGTTATATGTTGGAGTAATTCACAGCTTCTGGTGGCCTATGCTCTGGAATTAAAATCACCAGAAAAACAGGATTGTTGTTATTTGCAAAACAGTTTGAGCTCAGCATAAGTGACATGGCTCCTACTGCTTTTCATCTAAGCTTTTGATATCTCTTAAGGCCTGGAACAGAATGAGAGGTATTATTTCTTAGGTAAGTGAATCCCATCTGCAGTGCTTTTATATCTGACCAAAAAAAATTGATTCAGTCAGGGCTGAAAGCAAAAATGGCTTGTGGTCCTAGACAGCAAAACTCACCAGATTTTCTGGGCCATGAATCAAATTATTTTTTATGTGATTTTTCACTGTTGATTACTTTTTGGCAGCACTATATAGATAGAAAGGAAAGAAAATCTGTCCTGAAACAAATTACTGAAGTTTTGTAGAATTTCAAGGCAAACTTATTAAGAGGACTCCTGGGAGTGTTCATTCAATGTTACAAGAGGCTGCTGGGAGAAACTGGAATTTCTTTGGAGGTGCTGGGAACTTCACTGGAGGAAGCTCTGAGCAAACTGCCCCAGTTCCAGGGTGGACCTTCTTCAAGTGGCATTGAGTAGGAATCACCAGAAGTTCCTGCCTTCAATAAATTGTCCCTGTTCATGGCAGGAGTGGATTCAGATTAGACTTTAGGAAGAAATTCTGGTTTGTGAGGGTGGTGAGGCCCTGGCACAGGTTGGCCAGGGGAGCTGTGGCTGCCCCATCCCTGTCAGTGTCCAAGGCCAGGTTGGACAGGGCTTGGAGCAACCTGGGATAGTGGAAGGTGTCCCTGCCCAGGGCAAGGGGGTTGGAACGACATGATCTCTAAGGTCCATTCCCACCCAAACCATTCTGTGATCCTATGATTAGTCGAGTGCTCTGGCTTCTTTACAACAAAACTCTGCTATTAAAACTGAGATAGAATATCCTCCTAACATCTGATCTAAATCACTCTTCTTTTAGTTTAAAACCATTCCTCTTGTTCTGTCACCATCTGTCCTTGTCCCCAGTCCCTCTCCATCTTTTTTATAAGCCCCCTTGAGGCCCTGGCAGGGGCTCTGAGCTCTCCCTGGAGCCTTCTCTTCTGCAGGGGAACAGCCCCAGCTCTCCCAGCCTGGCTCCAGAGCAGAGGGGCTCCAGCCCTGGGAGCATCTCCGGGGCCTCCTCTGGACTGGCTCCAGCAGCTCCACGCCCTGCTGCTGTGGGAGCCCAGGGCTGGGGGCAGCTCTGCAGGTGGGGTCTCACCTGAGGGGGCAGAGTGGAGGGGCAGAACCATCTCCCTTGACCTGCTGCCCACCTCTAAAGTTTCTGTACTCAGCAGGGAGAGAGGAGCACACCCAAGGGCTGATTTGACTGGCCACCTACCTTAAAAAGCAATCAAACTTTCCCAGAAAATTTTCCGTTGTTTTCCTCTGCTGTTTATAACGTGCCTTCTGAACAGCTTTTCTACAGATCTATGCCTGGGAGAGCTAACATTCCATCAGAAGGATTCTGGCTTTTTATGCACCACAGTCATGCTCTGAGCATGTCCAGGGCATATTTCAAACTGGATTTTTTTTTTTTTTAATTTCCGTTCGGAAAAAGCACAGATTATATCCTTAATTAGATATATATGTAATAATGATACCTAGATTAAGTATTTATCAGACTTTTTGTTTGCTGTTTCTAATATAATATACAGGGTTTTAAAATCTTTCTGTGTAATGTCAACCTAGAAATTTTTGTTCCTATTATTTGCAGTAAACAGAAGGAAAGACAGGTAGAGCAGTCTAGTGCCTGAACTCTGGAAGGTGAACATGTGAAAAGAGGACATTGGGATCGTGAACTTTAGGATCTGAGTAATTTTTTTTTTTTTAATACAGTAAGGTAGTCTGATAGTCTAATGTAATATTTGCAGTTGAAATTTTTGAGTGAATGGAAACTGAATTACTATTTTGTGTTAAGAACTATCAGTGTGAAACAAAAATAGGGCTTGTAGTTCTCCTTAATCTGCCTATGGGACATTCAGTTGGTTCCCAGGGAAACCATTACAGTAGGATTTGAAGAGTACAAATGAAAAAATATGAAGAAGCAGAGTTGGAGGCACAGTCTCTTATGGAAGCCTCTGAGAGTGAGTGAGTAACCCTAAACATTAACTGGATTTGAGGTGGAGGTTTCCATTAGTGAATGAAGGCCTAAGAATTGAACCTAAGAGAATTCAGGGTATTAAATGATACAAAGAGAAGTAATTTTAGAGATGTGACGTAGTGTTTTCAGCCTACATAATACTTTAATCCTCAGACCTACTGTTCTAAAACTATCAGCTGGAGTTAATCAGGAATGCTTACAGCAGGGATTGAAATGGCCAGTTCACTCCTTTTTTCCAACCAAATTCTGCTCTCAACCACACTGCTGTCCTGTGTACTTGTGAAGGTAGGATTTGGTACATGATTTGATCTTCTTTTGACTGCAAACCAAATGAAAAACTGCATTTAACTCACTTGCTATACAGGCTGGTTTGTTTTCCTCTAGATATTCACTAGTCTGTATAAACCTCATCATTTTACAGGTGTTTTAAAATGTGTTTTCAGTGTGTTTTTGAGAAATCTGGACAGAGCTGAGTCATTGTTCCTGACCTTGTCCTGTGCTGGAGTGGTTCCACAGGATGGGGGATTTTTCAGCCTGGCTGGGTCAGGGTTGTGCCTCTGACTCCCAGGTACCCTGCTACCCTCCTACAGCTTCTTCCCCAGAGCTTTCCTCATGCAGGGAAGGAGGGATCACGCAGGGCTTCAGGCTGAGTCCCTGCAGGGGACAGGCAGGAAGGCAGGCAGGGGCACATGTGCTGAGTGACGCAATTTTGACATCACTGTCTTTAGCTACAGGGAAGTGACATCTCTTTGCTAACTAACCCATGTTTTGATGCTCACCAGCCTTCCTGAGCCAGGTGAACTCTCCCCTTGAGGCTGGAAGGTCCTTGCCTCTCCCAGTAGCTTGGCTCTGTTTTTGCTCATGAAGGATGACTCTCCAGACTCTGAGAAAGACCTATTGCACCCTGATATGAGGACAACTCTTGGGCAAAACTCACAGTAGGTTGTTGTGTGAGCCCTTTTCAAGTCAGACAATGAATGATGTGTTGTGGTTTCGTTGGAAAGGAACAAATCATAATAACGTCCCACAGCCAGGGTTGGCCATTCCATAACCACACTAACAGCCTTCACCCCAAAGATGGACTGAAAGACTCTTAAGCTTGATACCAGCTCTGGATGTTGAAAGTTTGCCCAGCTGGACTTGATGACTCTGATCCTCTCTTTCACAGAATCCCAAACGGGATAAGAGTGGACGGGACCTCAGTGGGTCACATCTGGTCCCACCTTCCCTGCTCAAGCAGGGTCATCCCAGAGCACAGGGCACAGGATTGTGTCCGGACAGTTCTGGAATATCCCCAGTGAAGGAGACTCCACACCCTCTCTGGTCTCTGTTCCACTGCTCTGTCATTGCAAAGGGAAGAAGTTCTGCCTCCTGTCCAGGTGGAACTTCCTGGGCATCATTTCCTGCCTGTTCCTCTGGTGCCGTTGCTGGGCCCCACGGAGCAGAGCCTGGGCCCTGCTCTGCCCCTCCCTGCAGACACTGACAGGCAGGGATGAGGTTCCCTCTCAGCTGGGGGGACCCTCTTGAGGCTGAACAGCTCCAGCTCTTTCAGCCTTTCCTTGTAGGAGATGTTCCAGCCTGTGTCACCCTTCCCTGGACCTGNCTCCAGCCACTTCATCATCTGTGTCACCCTTCCCTGGACCTGCTCCAGGAGCTCTCTTTGTATGGATGTAGTGAAGGACACCTCTGGCTGTCCTTTTTCCTGTGCTGGCACATTCTGCTCTGACCCATATTAGAAATCTGTGCTGCAAACTGGCATGCCCTGAACTTCCGAGTGGATGTTGTGAACTTTTCCATGGGCAGGGATTCCAGGTGGACATGCAGGAGCTGCAGTACAGTAGAGCTTTGCATTGGTTGACGTTCACAACCACAGTGTTTTTCTAAAGGTTTTTAGTATTGGAATGTCATGGATGAATTTTTCATCCACTCTAACTAGATGATATTTCATTTATGATCAGAGATCCTTGCTTTCAAGAGCTTATTCCTTTTCAGTTCATGGATGAAGACTTAAAAAATAAAGTTCACATCTCATTAGTTTATTGTCATTTTGAGAACTCATCCTCTGAAACCCAGGGTTATCATTTTGCCTGAATCTCACATTGTGTAATAGGGAAGAGTTTGTGCCCTTCAGAGTGGCCTTAAATAGCAGTAGCACAAAGAAAGCGATCAGATGCCATTAGCAGCCTTCTGCTGGATTAATGGCCAGCAAAATCTGGTGAGGATGCCTGGAGCTTTCTAGCGTCACTGCTGTGACTTTGTACATAATTGCCCATGAGCGGCTACACAACATCCAGCTCAGTTACACAACACCCAGCCCGGCACAGCCCCCACACCTCCCTCCCCACCGCCCTCCCAAGGGAACGGAGGCCATGCGCTTCTCCCGAGGGGACACGGTGAGGCAGCAGCTCTCCTGTGCTTAAAATCCTCCATCTCTACATGGCTCTTGGGCTTTCTGTCCTGTCTACTTGCGTGACACTTCTTTATCCTCCTGCCTACTTGAACTGGACTGGCTTTGGTGGAAAACCAGCCCGTGCTGGGCAAAAATAGAGATGTGATGTGATGCTGTCCTAAGGGTTTCAGCAGGGCTTGGTTGAGAATGCCACAAGTCAATTTTTCAGGCCATCACTTTGCAAGCACTTTCAGCTGACAAAAAGCAGCACAGCTGCCAAAAGAGTCCAGTCTTCTCAGCCTTTTATCTCCAAACTCCAGCGTAGCATCCCTTCTCCTCTTTTTTGTGCCTGTTTGTGTGCTGGGAAGCTGATCCATATGGAAATGAACCTTTTAAATTCTTTTCCTGCTGGGTTTGTTCTAAACTGGATTACCTCTCTGTTAATCATGAAAACCCCATGCAAGCAGTAATGCTGTACAAGAGAAGGAGCAGTGCAACGACAAACACAGGTGGCTGAGAGCAGGACTGGTTTGATTTTTCCACTGGTATTCCAGCTAAAGCCAGGCTGTAGTGCTTGTAATGATGCAGCTTCATGTTTTCTTCATTAAAAAGCCATTCTGCCCTGGCACACCAGGAACTTCTCCATAAAATAATGTAGTCTGGAACAGCTAGCTGGAACTGTTTGAGAAACTGGTATTTATTTATTTTTATTTTTTTTTTAAGTAGGGCCTGTTAGACCAGATGCTGCACTTTCATTAAGCAATGGCACAGATCTAGGAGAGTCAAAGAAAACCCTATCTGCACCCAAAATATAATGTGGTGATATAGTTTAGTCTCTTCCAGAGTCAGGAGATGCTGTTTCACCCCAGGGTAACTTGTAAGCAAGTGCACAGACCAGGCTGCAGATGCAGAAAATGTGAGGGGAGGAGGAGAGGCCTTTGACAACCTCCCCAAGCTGAGAGGCAAAGGTCAAAGAGGGGAAGGGAGCTGCTGTACTTTGGATGTTCTACTTGTCAGAATTAGTTTAGTGAAAAAACAGGAATATTTCCCAAAGCTCCTCTTCTGGTCTCTGGGCACATCTGTTATTTTTTTCAGAAAATGAACTGAAATAACGAAGAGGGGGAAAAGTTAACTCCCTAACATCAGGAGGAGTGATAACATGGAGAAGGAGTGATATCCATTTCTGGCTATCACATTCTGACTAGGAGGGGGCAAACTTCACCCTCTATTCCACCCTGAGAGAGTTGAGAGCAAAGAGGTTCCCCGTAGCAAGGTTAGAAAGTGACGTTACCATGGAACCTTTGCAGAACAGGATCTGACCAGCCCCTGGGAATGCCTCACACCCACCTCACACCTGTCTGCTGTACTGGTGTAGCTCATCTTTAACCTGAGCAGGCTTTTCAGGAGGAAATACAGATTTTAATCAGTGATAGCCTGGTTGGAACCCATGGAAATCCCAACCACCTTCTCTCCTACCTTTCACCAAGCATCTGTAAAGGACTGGAGGCCAAGCAAAGTGAGTGTGAGGTTTGAGAGACCAACAGTGTCACCAGGTCTGAAACAGGAAGGGGAGTAGGGAAAACAGGACAATGTCACTTAGAGGGGAGCAGAAACTCATCTGTACTAAAAAATGTCTCCTAAAGAGCACAATCTCTCTTCTATGCTAGCTGCCAGTTGCACTTGATTAACCAGGTTTCTGTGGGGGTGTTTTCCTTCGCTCCATTCCTAACAGCTTATTTTCCCACAAGTGATCTGAATCTTGTTGCAGATAATTCATTGCCTGTGAGATCATGACTCTTCCAAAGAGTTGCAACATTTTGCCCTCAGAAACGAGGAAAATTCTGGTTGAAGAAAGAAATCCATAAATACCTTTTCAAAGCATCAGTCCCACAAGGGGTTTTTTTCTTTTTAAAGTTATCACTGTATGCTTTCCTCCTCACTAAAAAGCGGGGTGGGAGTTTGGCTGTGTTTGATGCTGTGGAGCTGGTTGAAGCTTTCCTGCTGGAGTCCATTAGATAGTTTCAAACCAGGGAGCATTTTTGTGCCATACACCTGTTCCAATGGCTCCCCCACCTCGACAAAGACAGCTGCAGCAGAAAGCCCAATTCACTCTGGAGAAAACTATTTTATAATAGCTTCCCATCCCCCAGCCAGATGGGATCAAGCTGAGGCAGCTGCAGTCCGGGTCCCATGAGAAATACTACAAAAAGTGCAATTAAAATAATTAGTTAATGCCTTTTTATCCGGCATGGTAACAAATAGGGAAAAGAGCTTGAAATAGCTATTCTACATATCAGTCCAGTATGATATTGGATGCTTCCCAGGGTTGCTCTAAGCTTTCCCTAGGGCTTTAAAAGCTTGTGGGTGGTGCTTGGCCTGTTGCTGGATTAAGGATCTCTATTACTAATGGTAGCAAGGGTAGGTTAAAGCCACTTGAGCAGTAGATTCTGCTGTGAGAACAAAAAAAAAAAGTGAGTCTGAGATGAAAATAAAGTGATTTAGATTCTCATTCCTCCCTTGGAAATCAAGATTGCCTCCCATTGATTTGAGCATGCGCTGGCTTAGGTTCTGATTAAGCAGAATTTGCCCGATGATTCAACTTTATGGGGGATGTACAAACAAAAAAATACATGGCCAAATACAGACCTGGAACAACTCAGTGAAATCTGGCATTTACCCAGTCATTAGCTGCTTGTTATTTGAGGGCTTCTCTGCTAGCCTTCAAATGGTGCAATAAGTGAAGATTTCTTTTGCACGCATTCTAACTCCTCTTGCTGAAGTGTTCTTAGCAAATACAGCAGTGTACCAGGAGCTGCAGCCCCAGTAAACTCTATTTGCTATTGCCACAGCAAGTGATATTTATTCTGCAGCCAACTGAGACGACCAAAGGGTGAAATATAACCTAAAAACCGGGGCAGAGTCTCTTAATAATCCTTAGATCCTCTGATTTCACTCTGAGATTTCATCCAGGGGCCAAATTATGCAAACATGAGGATGTTTTTAATTTTATATTCCTGTCGTCATTCCCTGCTATCCCTGTGGGGTAACCTGGAGGTCAGGCATCTTACTGAAGAGCATGAAAATAAAGAATAATATTGAATAATGAAGGCTCCAGGTCATGCAAGCTGTCCCTATCTCCCACCTTCCTGGCAGATGAATACAGAACAGCCAACCTGAGGGAGGTCTGAGTGGATCACGCAGTGATTTCGAGGTGTTCATATGCAGTCTGTGAAGGTGTCAATGATCATACCCTTTGCATGGGTCATCAGAGGAGTTTTTTTAACTCAGTAAACACTTTGCCTTGTCGCTGGGAGTTTCAAAAGCCAAATGCTATATAACTGGGCATTTCTTTTTAATAGTTTCAAATAATTTCATTTATGTTGCTTTAAAAAAATCTTTTGGTTCTACAAGCAATGTTATCTTAAAGAATCTGATTCTCTTATGTCTGGAGATTAACTCCCCACCTCTCCTCATCCCAAATCATTTTTTGATGTTACTGAGGGGGATGAAATATCCAATATTTGCTTTGTCTTCCTTTTGTCTGTGAGTGCAGGGTTAACAGGAGGAGTGGGAAGAAGGGTTAGCAGAGGGGAGTGCTAGTCATGTGGACAGAATGCCAGCAGCAAAGCTGGCAAATGTTGTTCCATTCGCATGAAAGTATGTTTTATTCATTTGCTGATGAACATCTACAGTAGCTATGAGGGAGAAGTAAGAGGACCAGAGTATAACTGGAAATCTGGGTGCAATTCTGTAGCTTTACCCCTCTTCAGTGGTAGGTGGCTGCAGGAAACGTGATTTCCTTGTTATTTACTTGACACAAGGTTGTTTCCATGCTGTTTTCACACTTGGCCCTCTTGCCATCCCACCTGCAACAGAAGTGGTCATGCAAAACTCAGTGACAGTCAGCAAAGGAAAAGGTGTTTTTGGGATATGACTCATTTGATGTATCTTTGGGATACTTTGGGATTAAAAGAGCTGTTATTCTCCACGCAGTGTGTTGACTAAACCTCAGCTAAGTGCATGGAGGGCTTTGCTAAGTGCAGGCACATTCACTGATGGTGGGAGTCAGGTACGTCTATGCTTAGTCCTATTAAAGCCAAGATTTCCTGCTTTCCATGAGCTGTGTATGACACTTGTCTGTCTTCACCAGGCATGTCAAGGATGGGATTGCATAGGGAAGCGGATTCTGTGCTCAGTCAGGTGGATCCTGCTCTTGCAAAAGCAAGATTTAGGATCTCAAACTGGCAAACTCATATATTAGAAGGCAGCAGAGGTTTCTTTTGCCATAAGCATTAGGTGAAAAGTTGTCCTTGTCCCTTCTGCCACACACTTGCAAGGCCCAGAAATGCTATGATTGATTAAAAAATGAGGGAGGAGATGCTGAGGAGGGCAGAGACGCCCACCTGTGCTGTCTGTGGAGTGTGGAGTGGCAGATGACTCCACCTCACCATGCAGAAGTCACAGTTCAAGTGCTGGAAGCAGCTGTGCTATCACAGAAATGCTGCACTGCCTTCCCCAGCGAGCTTGGAGATCTCAGCACTGTGGTGCAGCTCTGCCTGAAGTCAGGAAGGAGGCCTGGTAACACATGGAGCTGAGCCCACACCTCCAGCTGATTAGCAAATGATAGAGCTGTTGTCCCTTCTCAAATGAGGATAAGGATGAACTTGGTTTTTGGCCTGCTGGGAGGAAGTTTAGGGTTTTACATTAAAAAAAGACTGGATAGTTCTGCCAAAGTAACAAAATCATTAATGATTTTTTAATCAAAGCTTTTACATTTAATATTAATAACCTATTAAAGCCAACGGGGTATGAAACACTTGGAGCTGTAGTTGAAATCACCATGGATGGATGTTGAACTATGACTTTTTGTGGCTCTGTAACTGTTCAGTAGTTGCTGGGAAGATCATACTTTTAACAGGAACACGTTGAGTTCTGGAGCACAGACATGCTGTGATGGGAGGGTGGAGGTTGCCAGGAAGGGCAAGGCATATGAAATGCAGAGTTAATGGCTTTTCTGCTTATTTTAGGGAAGGTGATGTGCTGGTTCCAGGCAGCAGCTGGAGAACTCACCTGTAGTTGTGGTGTGTGTAGGGCTGGTCAGAGCTCGCAGGGGTTTGCAGGGTGTGTGGCCCAGAGCAAGGTGTGTTTTCCTGGTGACCGTCTTGGCTAGGACGATGTGCCACAGCACTGATTTTTGCAGCGCCAGCCAGTTCTGCTTCTTCAGCTGGAAGGAAAAGTGCTGAGGAAAAAATTTGTCCTTCCTTTGCCCAAAGCAGATGGATGCTGGATGTACAGATCTGAACTGCAGCTTCCCTGGATTTCCAAGCTAAACCTGTAGTAGTGTCCAAGGCAAGGGGAGAGCACCTGAGCATGAGCTACCAGAGAGAAGCTGAGGACCATGCCACAGCACCCTGCTGTTCTGGAAGGACTTACTTTTCCTACTGTTTTTTGTTTATATGGTGCATTTTTCCAACTAGGAAAAGAACGGAAAATCTCTGCCCGAGGCAGTGTGTGGCGAGGGATGGCTCCAGGCCCAAAAGAAGAAAAGCAAGAGAAACTAGTAGGCTAGAAATCTGTAAATTAAAAAGGGGTGAGGTACACTCTTCATACATCCTTTCTACTTTGCTTTTAATTTCCTTGTCTGGTAAAGCCTAGAACAAAAATGGAATCAGTTTATAATGACAGTATGCAACAGTGTAGGATATATTCTCCATAATCTCTTCATCTTTGCCACAGTGAAAAAAAAATAAGAGCAACTTGGTGTGATTATTGCCTTTCTTATTAAGCAAATATTTTCTCTGTGATTCCAGTAGAGGTGAAATGATAGTGTTGTTCTTGTTTGCCAGCTACTTCCATGGGGGACCCACAAACTGTACTAGTTGTGATTTTTATTGACACATGAGGGAAGAGTTCTCCTCATCAATTAGCTAACTTTTGAACCTCTGAAACCTTCAGTGTGAATCTGACACCGTGGTTCATTTTCTCAAGTGCAGTATGGATTGCAAAAGAGGATTTCTGATTTGGGTGAATCTGTGTCATCCACATCTGTGAAATGAGAACCAAGATAACAACAAAAAATGAGGATCTAAAATGAAGACACAATATTTGATTTTAACTGCTGACGAAAAAAAGCAGCAAACTGATGTAGGAATATCTTCATTGGTGACTACTCACTATTTAATATCTCAACGCGCTGAACTACATTTGAAAGTCATATGCACTGTAGAATGCTTTGGTAGACTCTGAGCCCAAACAACCATGGTTTTACTGTGCTTGAGCCCCAGGTTTATTTTCCTCCTTCACCCAGGTCCAAAGCCTCACTCTCTCAGTAGCCCTTTTCTTGCCACTATTTGCTCATGTGGATATTATTTATTGCCATTAGACAGAAACTAAAACTGCAGCTCAGAGAATGCTTTACCAAGAGTAATTTGTTCCCAGCAAGACCTTTTAGCTACACAGTAACATGAAAGCATCAAAATGCCAGGAGAACATTACAAAAATAAACTGCCCTGGTGCTAAAATAAGCTTTAATTGATTGAGAATTGCACCAAGCCTGACAATCTGAACCATTTATTATTATTTTTCTTTCAAGCTTCAGCTACATGTGATTTAAAGTGACTGAATTATAGTTCCCACATACTTTCCTACCCACAGTGCATGAAAGAAATCCCACGCACAGACTTCTTAGCTCCAGAGGAGCTGCTGGATACACCTGGAAGAAAATAAAAAAGCTGATTGAAAGTGATGTTTAAATAAAGGTGACGCGGATGGGAATGTTCTGAAAAAAACCCCAAACGTTATTCTGGCTGAATGCCATGCTGTGCTTCCCTCTCCTCAAAGGAGAGCTCTCCTAGGGATGTCTCTTCCTGTCAAAGACATTTCCTTAATATCTGCATGTGGAGCACTGGATCCTGTAGGCCAGATGCTGTTGGATGTTAATATTGGCTGTGGATAAACCACCACGCTGTCTTCCCCATTTTAGATACTTAGAGAAAAAACTATACCCAATTGACTGTACTCAGTTATTTAAACGAATACCTGCTGCAGGGTCTCCAGCAAGAGGTCACCACCACCACCAAAAACTGTGGATGAAACTGGAAAACTTTCTGGATGATGGATAGGAGGCTGTGCTGGTGGTCCTGTTCTAGAGAGAAATAGGTGGAATACAGCACTGGAAGTAGGTAGAATATAGCAAATGTCAGTGGGACCATCACAGAATCATAGGATCACAATTTGGATTGGAGATGACCTTAAAGACCACCTTGTTCCAACCCCTGCCATGGGCTGGGACACCTTCCACTAAACCAGGCTGAGTTTAGGATCTCACTGTAAGTCCTCATTTGAATCACAGTCCTGGCAATTCACTTGCAGCCAAGAGCCAAACGAGGATTTTCATTTAATTCCCCAGATTTCAAGAGGAGGAAGATGCTTAAACACCTTTTTGGCTGTGGCCCTCCATCTGCCTGCCCATGGCAGCACAGCCTGTAGCAGTGCTCTGACATTTACGTTTAGAGGCAGCAAAACACAAGCTGCTGGTGAGGTCAGGGGTGATCCAGGCCTTGTCTATGGATGAGTTTCTCCATCTGGGTGGATGATGGCTGCCCTTGAGACTCTCAAACTTGTTTGGCAGCAAAGGGACCATCGTTGTCTTGGTTTTGCACTTGTTTGCAAGCTGAGCCGTTTCCATGCTACCAAACACGACTTCTAAATTGCAATTGCTGCTGTCTGCCAAAGGGGCTAATAAATCCCTCTCTCACCTTTCCTTCTTGCCTGCCCAAATGATGGATGCTCACGGCCAGAGCTGACTGTGCCAGTGCCCAGCCGCAGTGTCTGACTGTTCCAGGAACGGTCTTTATTTGTTACCTGGAAACAGAAAAACACCACCCAGGGATTCATGGCTGATGGCAGATCCAAAGGAATGGGATTTGAGAGGGCCACCATTTTTTATTAATAGCCATCTCTGTAGCCACTTGCAAGTCAGGCCAGAGACTGTTCAGGGCTTAAAAGCCGAATCCACACTGTCCCAGGAGGGGCAGCAAGGTGTGCCTGGTGACAGTACCATCGGGATAGAGGTGTCTGTATTCCAGGTGTGTTGCCCAGGTTCCAGTGAGCATTTCCACCATGCCAGGAGAGCAAAATAAATTATGTGTCATGAGGAATGGGGATTTTTGAAGACCACAGAAGCCAGATGGATTTTTTTTTAATTTATAATTTTTGTCATGGACTGAAATAATCATAGACTAGTGTGGACTTTTTAAAAAATCATGATGTGGCTGAATATATATTGGCTTTGGCTAGAAGGGTAACTCAGGTGAACAGGTAGGCTAGTAGTTAGTAATATGTGTATTTAGTGTGTAATCAGTGCTGTAGGAGGACATAATGAGGAAAGGCTCAAAAACTGTCTGGGCTGCTTAAAAGGTTGGGTGAACTGGAGCTGATTGTTAATTCGAGAGGAATATACTTCATTCTTTTGAATAAAAAATCAATGAAGGTATGAGAAAAAAAGTAAAAGGTAACTTTTCCTAAATAGCTTTCTATAATATGTCTCTTGACATCTTGATTATAAGCATAGTGTAAAATTTTTGCAGGTTTTAATTAGCTGATTTTTCAGAGAAAAAGTTTATTTTTCATATTTACCCCCATTCTGATTAGTGCTACTCACTGACAAAGGAAAAGGTATTCTAAAATCTGATACATTCTCTCTGTGAATTAATCTGACTTTATATCCAATATTATATCATTTTTAAATATCTCAGATTAACATTTTTACTTTTGCTGTAAAAATATATTGTTAAAATAATGAAATAATTATTAATTGTGGTTTTCAGCATTAGATAATGTGTGATCCTTATTCTGATCATGGGAAATATTTGTTCACTGTGGTGTTAATGCTGGAATATTTTCATCAAAAAGAAGTATCAGTCTTTCAACTGCCATTAAACTTGTAAAGTGAGTACCACCAATTCCAGCACTTTCCAGGCTTTCACTGGAAGGTTTCAGATGTGGTTGTGATGACCTTGGTGGGAGTTATGACTTGCTTGGGATAGAGGCAGGATCATGTTTCTTCTTTGAGAGCAAATGTTGGCCCTGGAAAACATTTGACCCCTCTGTGGTTCTGCCAGCATCTCAGTCCCCTTGATTTGGTGGTAAATCCAAGGCTCCCATGCAGTGCTCCAAAGTCAAACTAATGCTTTTTAACTGGTAATACCTGTAAATGAAATTTGGCTCTGTTCTTTTTGCCTGCAGAAAATCTGGGCTTCCACTGTTCTCAGTTACGTCCAGGGTTGCTGTGCACCTGAACAGGATTGTAACAATCACACTGAGCTTCCTGTGTGTTCTAGGAATCTGGGAATGTCACCGGGAAAGCAAAGATGTCCTCAGCATCAGGCCCAGCTTAGTTTTGCACTTTGGTGTACATTTCAGCAGGCCCTGCTGTAAGGAATGTCAGTATTAAATGAACAGCACTACAGCCACGGCAGCCTCTGCATCAGAACATCCTGACAGCAAGAGAAAGACCTTAATCTTTTGAGGGAGACCTCATTCCTCTTCCAACAGAGATGGTGTCAGCAGTGTAAAAAAAGGGGTGGTTTATGCACTGAGTGAGTTTCCCCGCATATGTGGTCCAATGTGACCCATAGTTGGAAGGAAACAGGTCATGATTCAGTAGATGATGTAATGTACATGCAGGGTATGTACCATATGTCATCTTCAGGGCATGCCCTCTAATTCAGGTATCTCCACAGGTGGGAGTCTGGTGCCAAATTAGCCACTGTCATCTCCTCGTGGCTTAACTCAACTCAGTAGAAAATAAATGTTTACATCTTAGCTGAATCCTTTCAGCTTCCTTCACTCTCTCAAAGACATATGGATTTGTGGCAGTGATGGGGGACTAGACATTGTGTTAAGCACTAGATTATGCTAATAAATTCATGTTTTATATCTGCAAAAGAATTAATATTGATAAGCATATGTTTATGAGTTTCATATTCAGCAGAACCTTCCAGCCATATACCTATGTGCCAGCTCTTTACAAAATCAGGGATCTAGCAGTTTACACAAGCATTATGGAAACTGTAAATAGACATGACTTAATTTTAATTTAGGGGGAAAATGAGGTGTAAAGAATGTTCTACTCAAACCATTTACAGCCCATAGTATTCTGCAATGCTGGGTGTGAAGTTCTTTGGTCTGCATAACAGCCATGAAGAGGAGAATGGCTGAGCAGGCAGGAAGAGAAAAAATCCTGAAGGGGAACATGAAGCATGGTTTGTTTTACTCTGAATCTCTATGATACTGTAAGTTTAACATGTTCAGTTATGTATTCTGTGATTTAAACAACCAAGAGACACATCCTGCTATCCCAGACACTAAATGCCCTTGCTTTCAGCTGAAATTAGTATGCATGATCAGTCAAACATTGATTCAAATGACAGGTTCAGGGAAAGACACTTAAAAAAATTCCCAATCAGACCTGCCTATCAAAAATGAATTTTTTCTAGTTCATTTGCATTAAAAAATAAACCGCATTTTAGTAGTAAGGGCTTTGTATTGTCATTTCAGCAGAGAGAGATGAGCTTATTCCCTCCACAAGAGGAGTCTGACTTCTACCAGGTTCTGTCCTTTTGCCAATTCATCTTTCCCTCTGCAGAGCTTCAGTAATATGGTTTTGGTTTCTTTGTCTTTGAGATTTAATGTTAGCTTCTTTTAAAAAAAAAAAATAATTCAGATCTACTTCATTTGGCCTTAGGAGCAAATGATGAACTCCCATTGGAGGGTGTCACTGTAAGGAGCATGTTTATGTTTGTGTTAGAGCACTCAGTGTCTTCCTGCTCAAGCTGGAGGAGTTTCTTGTGACAGATTATCTCTGGTGATATTTAGCAAGCAGCTCACATGCAACAAATAAAGGCCAGACACGTGTAAGACTGACTGCTGCTGGCAGCTTCATATTAAGATGTTTTTGCCACGTTTGCTGTAGACTTTGAAGTCTGTGCTCCAAGAACCGATGTAGAAATACCTGTTCTGAGCTTGTGCCTATCATGCTGGGAGTGTTAAAATACTGTGTGGATGTGGCACCTGGGGGTGTGGGTCAGTGGTGGACCTGGCAGAACTGGGGGAACAGTTTGTCTCAATGGTCTCAGATGGCTTTTCCAACCCTTCTCAGACTCTGGAGGGGGTCTATTGTTACCTGTTGCTTGCTTAAATGCAGGGTGAAAAATAATTTTGAAAAATAATTTTTAAAAATAATTTTTTTTCTCTGCAGAGACCTGATGCTTTCAAGGAGGCCTGTAGCTGACAAGTCCAGCTCTCACAGGGCCCTGGGAATGAGTGCTGACACTGCTCACTCAGCCCTTCTGCTGCACTCTAAGACTATTTCGCTCACAATAAATATTGCAGGCAACCTTGATCATCCTGTGAAAATTTGTCAATAGACATCCTGTTTCTATATGCTTGCACGGAGCTGGTCTGCTTCCAGTTCTGCAGCGTTGTTGTACTGGGCTGAGGGCAGCAAACAGATTTCTTTCACATGTGGCGTCAGGAACAGAGTCTGTGCAATAGCTGGCACAGAAAATCCTTCTCACTTGCTGTAGATATCTTCGTATTTTTGCTTTGGGTCTGCAGCTCTCCTGCTCACAGGCCTCTCAGGTGTTGTGTATCTTCTGGCCAGCTCTGGTACAGCAGAGAATGATGAGAGGACACAGAAAATCAAAGACTGACAGAATGCACGGGCTGTTTGGTGCAGCTCAGGCTGACCATCAGTCCAGGAGAAAGAGCAGCTGCTGGGCTCAGGAATTTGGTGCATTACAGCACAGACGTGAAGAAAAAAATAACTTTGAATGAAGGGGAGAAAAGGAAGAAAAACTGAAAGTGTTTTCCCCAAAACCTAGGTGATATACGAATGTGCAAAACCAGTGTCACACCTATAGAAAGTTATAAGGAGCCAAATTCTCCATTCTGACACTTTGCTATTATTGTAAGATAACTCCTGGAGCAACTGAGGCAAATTTCTCAGAGACAATTTTCAAAGCTATCAGTAGAAATGGAGCAATTCAAAGCATTAAGTACATTTTCCATCACACCTGACCTTACTGGCCTTGCCTCAGCTCCTCCAGACAAATCTGCCTGTGTAATATCTTGTGGGGTCTCAGCCTGGTAATTTTGGTGGCCATACAGCTTTCCCTTTTCCTGAGAAGGGTTTATGGCTAGATCCATCTAAATGGTACAGTTCCTATATGGAAACAGTCTCATATTGTGTGGGCTTGCATGAACTGATAATTAAAATAAGCATATTTGGCCCTGGAGATGATGACTTTGACAACAGGGAATCAAACTGCTTTTAGTGTTTAACTTGCAGTCCCTGGTATGTGTATTATTCCCAGTACAGTTCAAATGAGTGCATCCAACTGAGTTATTTTTCTAACCTAAATACCAGTTTTCTTTCCTTGTTTCTGGAAGACCCTGAACCACAAAATGGTAGCAGAGTGTTTCCAAGGAAGTATCAGTATGTCCTCACCCTCTGCTGCTACTTTTTCCTGTTATCAATCACTGACCCCTGACAGGGACGAGGCTCTGGGCTGGATAACCTTTGATCTGACCCGGGGTCCGCACTCTATTTATATGCAGGGTGATAATTGAGGCATTTAGCAGGGTTCAGAAATAGAGGTGTGGGAGCTCTGAGAGGCACTGGAGCGGGACGTGTCAGGGGCTGGATCCCTACGCCTTCCCTGCAAAGTCGGGGGTGTCTAAAGGGCCTGCTGGGGTTCGGGGAGAGCAGCTTCCTACCCTAAACACTTGCGTAACTTTTGTTGCTCAAAACCAGGTAAGGCAGAGCCTGCTTTAGCCATTGATCGTCTTGCCTAAGTTGCTGTAGGTCACGCTGAGGACCAGCCCTGGCTTCAGGCCCCGGGCTGAAAGGGTTGCACAAAGTTACCTTTGGCCCTTCTCCCCCAGGAAGGAGCAGTTACAGCTGACATAAAGTCCATGAACAATCCCTGTTTGCTGCTTCACACAGCTGGGCTGCTGGCACACTGGAGCATTTTGCATATGCTGATTTAACTGTTGGAAAATTTATTCACACAAAAATCTTCTTATTCTCTTAGACAAAGGATATTTTTCCCCCCGCATTTTGTTGTCAAAATCCTTTTCCCATCTGTTATTGGGCCAAAACAAGCCCCTAGTCTGGATGTTTCATTCATGAATAAAGCTTTGATTGGAACTTGCTTTAAGAAGCCAGGGGTCAGGGGCAGATTTTGCTCCCAGTGAAATGAGTGACAAAACTTCCTGTGAGCTGAATTGAGCCTCTCCTGACAGTGGAGGCATTTTTAGAGGAGTTACGATGCCCGTGGACAAGGTCTTGTTGCTTTGCCTTTTCAAAAGAGAACTGTGTCTAGTGGGGGAACAATCAGAATATTTGTCTCTTTAAATGAATGGTTCTTAGAGCCTGCACTGAGAGGCAGGCTCCCTCTCTGCGGCTGTGAGGCTACTCAGAGCCTCCAATAAATCAGCATGCAGGAACTGAGAGCTCTGTCCTTGAAGGGATGCACAGTGACCTTGCTTATGCTTACTCTGGAGGAATAGGGGAAACAGAGGAGCCCAAATAGTGAGCGGTGTGTGACTGGAGGCTCTGCATTCTGCATGCAAATGCCACGGCACTGGAGCCACGGCACGGACGGCGCGCTGCTACACAGAATGCAGCTTTCCTGCTAGCCTGACCAGACTGCTGCTGCTGTGGGGTTGTTTTTTTTGTTTTGGTTTGGTTTGTTTTGTTTTTGTGTTTGTTTTTTTTTTTTTTGCAGGGTTCTGAATGAAAATCCTCATGGTTGTTACATGCTTGTTCAATAATAGCACGCCCCAGTCACGTCTCCCTGCGAGCACGTTTTGTTGGAGTCACTGAGCAGAAGCAAAGAAGAGCTGACGACTATGTGCTTCCAACGCAGGTTGCCGGAGCCCCGTGCTTGCCATTGGCTGCAGTTCTCTGGTTTGTGTGCAGCTTCCCCCATCTGGAATATGAAAATGGGATTGAAGTAGATAATTGCTAGCAGCGGGTTTTCAAGAGAGGCTTAGAGCGAACAGAATGCCTCTCACACAGCACAGGCTGCCTGCGCTGAGAGAGCTCTGAGAGATGATTTTAGATGTTACCCACGTCTGAATCTCCTGGAAACTTTACCATGGAAGCAAGCCATTGCGCACAGTCCTGGAGCTAACATCCAAAAGGGGCAAGGAAAGGGCAGCAGGGCCAAACAATGGGATACCTTGTCCTTGGATTGCTCACAGAAAAGCCAGCAAGCGCTCCCCTCCACTCCCTGGCAAAAAGGGCATGAAGGTGGCGATGAACTGAATTTTACCCAGTGAAGCTTCAGTGGCTTTTAAGAAGGATGGGATACACTGACCCTTCGTCAAGCCGGGATTTGCTGGGAAACAGAACTTTGTTCTTCATCTTCATCTGCGCCTTTGCCGTGGTCACCTTGCTGCAGCAGATCCTCTATGGGAGAAACTATCTCAAAAGGTAAGGGGGGATCGGAGGGAATAGGAAAAGTTGTCTGGTCGGGCTGAAGAGAGACAGAGCTCCAGACAAACCATTATAACAGTTCAAACCACTTCTCCGTGCTTTGCTGACAATATTAATATCCTGTCAGTCGGGAAGGTGCACCCAGCATCTGTAATGTCTGTTAGATTATGAATGCAGGAGAAGGTCAGGCAGAATACAATGTTTGTGAGTTCCATAGATTATGTTTTAATCCTCAGCTGTTGCAAAAATATAGGTCATATTTAACTTAAACAGACTCGTACCACCTGAGTATTTGCCCCGATCAGACCCTGCCTTACACGCTTCCCACTCTGTGTAAGTTCAGGCTGAAATGACTTGAGGCTGAGTTAACGTAGAAGTTCATTGCTTAAACTTCAACGTCTTTAGAAACAAACATGCAGATGTAATTCCTAAAATCAATATTAGTGTTCCGAATAACTGAGAGAGCACTTTATTTTTTCACTGCTGTGTTCTTATGAATTGCTGCTGAGACTGCTTTGCTGTAGAGCACATCGGTCTTTGATCTGAAAATGCTCTTTCCACAGCAAACACCAGTGGGGATCTTTAAATGTTTAACCTTGACCCATGCAGAGTTTATTTTACTTCAAAACCTAGTTTGAGAAGTTACAGCTTGCATGATTTTATGAAGAGGAATGTTTCCCTTACATGCTTTGAGGTAAGTGTTTCAGTTGTGTAGGCAGCTGCTGTGGAATTTTTTACTGGAATTAAGCTGCATTCTGCCAGAAGAGATCAATGGTTTGGTTCTTGCCTTGTTTGCAACTCCTGTAGTTGTTTGCCTTGTGCCAAGAGCAAGCAAAATGCTGGCAAATCAGCAAGCATTTCTCTCTGGGAGGGAAAAGCAAGTATGATGTTAATATATATAGACAGGAGTGTTGTTTATCCACAGAGCAATTTGTGTGCCTTGTGTAGCACAAGGCCTTGTCTGGGGGACTCTGTCTCCTTTTTTGGGCACCTCAGTTCCAGAAAGATGTGGCTTCCTCAGTTGGAAGGAGCAAGAATGAGCAGAGGTGTAGAAAATGTGGGGTTTTGTCTTGGAGAAAATTGAAGGGAGATGTGATAACTGGCTTGAAATACCCAAATTAAATATTACAAGAGGAAGGCAATAAATACATCTCTGTAAAAATGACATGGTAAGATGCTGTAGCAGGAAAGATTTGGATTTAACCACGGTGGGGAACTTTTAAAAAAATGGTTTCCCAAAGAGGTATAAAATCTCCATATTTGGGGGGCTTCAGGAACCTGGTAGGTAGACAAGGGTAGTACCAAGCTGCCTTGGTGCTGAGAGAATGAGTTTATGGCTGGTGGAGGTCTCCTCTTACCTTATTTTCCCAGTTTTCCCCATTTATCCTGGAGGCCTGGCAGCCCTACCAAACCTTGCTTCTCTAAGCCAAAATGACTGCAACAGGATTAGAGAGGTGAAAAATAAACCCCAAGTACAACTGAAATGAAAAATGGCAGAGTAAAGATAAAATGGTGAGAAGATACAATCAAAAAACTCTTCCACTGAGTGATCTCTGTGGCCTGTCTCTGTCCTGCCTCATGCCCTGGCAGCCTCTCCTGTCATCATCAGGGAGTGGAAAAAGGCTGATGTCCAATTCCCAGGATTGCAAGGAGGAAGTCTAGTTCTGAGCCCTCTGCCATCAGAGGGGCTCAAGCAGGGACATGGGCATACATTTTGTCATTTGGACTGGAAAACACTGTTTGTTTTTTGGTTTTTGGGTTGTTTATTTTTTTCATTTCAGCTTGTAAGGATTTGGGGTTTTGCCTTTTTGTTTTCCTTTTTTGCCGTGTGAAAAGAGTTTCAAGGTGGTCTCCCCCCACTCAGTGCAGGAGAAAGGAGCACCTCGGCTCCTTTCTGCTGGGAAGTGGCAGTTCCCACGTTCCAGGGAAATAAGAATGCAGGATGTGGCAGTCTCAGGCTCTCAGGTTTTGGTGGCAGAAAGGTGATTTATGTAGCAGCCCATATTGTTACCATTATACTATCACGAGGGTACTTTTTTCCAGTTTTCCTTTCCCTCTCTGAGTCTCAATGCCCTGCAGAACCTCCTGGTGAGCATTCCTGGGCAGTCTGAGTGCCAGTGAGCTCCGTGCAGGGGGCAGCTGTAACCTTTAACCACTCTGGTGCTTCACAAACCCCCGGTGCTAAGTCCCCTGCTAGAACCTGATTCCGGCTGTGAGGCTCCTTGGACGTGGTATACCTTGTACCTCGGGGGCCACGGTGGAGCTGGTGGCTTCGGAGAGGATCCTTGCAGAGGGGAAGTGGGATATTTATAGCCCTGGTGCCACTTGCCAAGCTGGAGCCTGGGGACGCTGCCTAAACCCACAGCCATTTACTCACTAGGATCACACGTGCTGCTCGTTTGATGACAGCCTTTGCCTGCATCCCAACATCTGCAACAACAACAGGCCCCATGGCCTCTTCCCAAGGCAGCGGGCAGAAATCCCCTGGTGTATTTAGAGAAAACTGAAAATTGCCCTAAAGTACTATTTCAGTAAATGTGCAATGCTTTTAAGTCTAAATATAACAATGGGGTAGCTCTTTTCTCTGCAAGAAGATGGTGGAAATGGGCAAAGGCCAGCAAGGCAGGGAAATGTGACCTAAAACAAGCAGCTTGGGCACAATGCAGGCAACAGCACAGACTCAGGACTGGTCCTAAAAAGCAGACTGGAGAAAGGCACCCTTTTCTGGGAGAAAGATGGAAAAGTTTGCTGCGTGGCTGTAAGCTGTGCCTGCTACTTGCTCTTACAAACAGGGAATGGACTTGTTTGGCTGCCATAACATCCCACCTCAGGCAGGACTTCCGACAGGAAAGGATGATCCGGGAAATAAACTCTGCTCAGTGAAATTTGATAAGGGGCCCAGCCTCTGGTCAAGTCCTCTCTTTTCCCTTGTGGGATATTAATGATCTCCTGGAATTGCTGGAAGAAGGGGAGAGTGCAGAGATTGAATTTCTAGGCATTCACACAATTTTCATCCACTGTGTGATGTTCTCCTCTCCTTCCTTTGCTGTTTTACACCGTGTCATTGGAAAGCAGAATCCTGCCCACCTTTTTTGTCCCTTTTTCAGCTTTCTCCCGAGTGGGATGGATGTGGGTGCTCTCCCCAAGGCCACTGCCTCATCCCTGTAGTAGCAGCTGAAGTCCTAAGAAGAGAGTTAAACTGCAAGCTGGGGAATGGCTCTGGGAAGCTCTGGTCTCTGTAGCTTCTGATCCCGAGTAAAAAGGATGATGAAATGAGATATAATTAAGGGACTTTAATACAGATCTCTGGGGTAATTATTTTTATTTTAGGATTAATGTGATGATTAAAAATCCACTGCATTGATCTGCTAAAGTAGGTTAAATGCTGTGGACTTCTGCTTAAATCCAGAGCTGCCACTTGCTTTTGTATTGACTCATCTTTCCAATGCTCGCCTTTCAGCTGAATTTTCTTCTGAATCAGATGCTCAGCTGAGGGCTGGCCTTTTTTTTGTCAGCTCTTGTTTGGCCAGCAGGGAATAATCCTGGATTACATCAGGAAACTACCACTACAGTAAAAAAAAAGTTGAAATCTGTCTTCATCCCCCAACCTGTAGCATGGGAGAGATCAATAGGACAGTCCTTCCCTTTGGCAAGGGAAAAAAATCAGAGCAATACTTTGCTGTATATGAGTATTCTATTGGCAGGAATTTCACTAAATTCTGGGTGTTTTAACAGCCTGATTTCTTCACAGGGTGTGTGTCAGCTGAAGAAGGGAATCTGCACCTTTAAAACTACTTTTTTTTTTTCCAGCCAAGTGAGGAGAACACATTTCCAAAACTATTAAAGACACTAGACAAAGATTACCCCAGGGCCTGCCAGAGGGTAAATAAAATATCTCAAAGAGTCACACTGCAAGAGGCAGCAAACCATCCCATGCAGGCAGCCTGCATTATTTGAAAGCTTTACATCTTTTAAATGAGAATAAAACATTGCTCTCATGTATATGTACCCTCTAACTAATATCAGAATATCATGACTTGAGGTAATACCACCATTTTTGTACCGAGGCACCTTTTATTCAGCAGTTGCAAATCAATTCCCAGGCATCCTTACCCCATTCCTTACCATGTAAGATAGTCTAGGATCACTTCTTGAACTGCCTGGGCCAATAAGGAATAAACCCACAGAAACTAAACCTGGGCTACACCTTGAGAGATCATTTAGTCTGCACCTTAAGATCATGTTGTACTTATACCAGGGTCAGCAGGAGCTGCAGTGGGGACATGGAAGCTGAATGTGGCCTGAGGTGTATTTTGTCCAAAACTGGGTTCTTGAGGAACTAGAGCCAGCTCAGGTCATTTGAGAGCTCCTGCCTCATTCCTGGGATGTGCTCCTCTGGCCTGCTTGTAACACCTTGTGAAGGTGTTCACCGTAACCTGAAACCATCTCTTCCCATGTTCAAAGTCTCTTTCCATTTAAAAACTCTTCCCCAGGAGGCGTAATCTGAAGGTCACCCAGTGAGTCATCTCTCTGGTCACACACATCTGTGCCTCCAGTTCTAACCAGAGGGAATTACTATCCCACAGAAATTTCATGTATCCTGTGAATCACCTCGATGAATCCCTGACAAGGCCCTGAGCAGGTCTTGGGCTTGGGTGGTTTTCTTCAGGGAAAAACACTGGAAACTTCAGGACAAAGAAAAGTCTTGGAACTAGATACAATATTAAAAAAAATGTGTATTTACAGGATATGGCCATCACCTTAAAGTGGCCAGATATAGTCTGGCATAGCAGGAGAAGCTGAGACTCCAGCCATGCTGTTCTTTCTGCAGGGTATTCCCAAGAGCGTTTCAAGGGGTTGAGCACTGGGCTGCAGACATCCCTGTTGGCAATGGGATGGAGGGGGCAGAACCAGCAGGGAGCTGATAGATTAATTCAGCTTCCTGCAAAGTCATGAAATCACAGAATCACAGAATGGTTTGGGTTGGAAGAGACCTTAAAACCCATCCAGTCCCACCCCCTGCCACAAGCCGGGAAACCTTCCACTCTCCCAGGTTGCTCCAAGTCCCATCCAGCCTGGCCTTCGGCACGTCCAGGGATGGGGCAGCCACAGCTGCTCTGGGAAACCTGTGCCAGGGCCTCACCACCCTCACAAGGAAGGATTTCTTCCCAATATCCCATCTAACCCTGCCCTCAGGCAGTGGGAAGCTATTCCCCTTTGTCCTGTCACTCCAGACCCTTGTAAATTGTCTCTCTCCATCTTTCTTGCAGGCTCCCTTAAGGTTCTGGAAGGCCACAGTTAGGTCACCCCAAAGCCTTACCTTCTCCAGGCTGAACTATCCCAATTCTCTCAGCCTTTTCTCATAGGAGAGATTCTCCATCTCTCTGATCATCTTGGTAACCTCCTCTGGACTTGCTCCAACAGATTGATGTTCTTCCTGCGCCAGGGATCCCAGAGACTGGATGCAGTCATCCCCTGCTGGTCATCCCATTCCCATTCTAATTTCTGCAGTTGATTGCTTTATGTAATGCTTCTGAATCCAAAATGTTTTCTTCTGCTACTTAAAGTGGGGGGTTTTTAACCAAAATTTTAGTCATTGCTTTTAAAGAAGAGCATCAAGTAGCTGAAGCTTTAGGTCCAGTGTATGAGCATGTGTTATTTCCTCTCTTGTGCTCCCATGGCCCTGATGCAGAAAACCAGCAGGGTTTGTATCCCTGCTCCCTCTAGACATGCTCTATTTCTAGCACTGTTGTGTTTCACCTCTGCTGTTAGATGGAAAAACCAGTTGCTGATTTGGTCTGTGACCTACCAAACTTTCTCCATTCTTCATAGGACAGCAAATTAAGGTAATGTGCATCCATTATTTCAGTATTTTCCATGTACAAATTGCATTGTCCCAAGTGTGTTACACCACAGTCTTTCCTGACTTCAACTCATGAGGGATGTGTCACTACAGAGTGGCCCCTTTTATTGTGGCAGTGGTCACCCAGCAGCCCCTGGATCAGTGCCCACAAGCCCACTCTGTGATTGGTTTGCCTATGGCTTGAATCATGTTGGGCTGTGGGAGTTCTGCAGAAACTTTTTGCCCTGGAGAAGTGAAGTTTTGGTGTCCTGCTTACCAAAAGTGGCCATTATCCTCACTGAATAACACAGAGACAATTAAATCCTGATTCTCAATCACACAGCACCCAGTAGCAGCTTTCTTCAGTCTTTTCTGTGTGATCTAGGCCTGCTCCTGCCCATGCAAACAGCTCTTCTTGAGCATTTTATAGGCTAAGTCCTCATTTTGCACAGATCTGTTGCCTCAGTATGACAAAGGAGTGGTAGAGTTTTGACAATGCCCAGCATTCAACACCTTTTCATCCAAAGTTGTTCAACCCCTGTGATATTTCTTGTAGAAAAGAAATGCCATCAACTTGTTTTATGACATTTTGAAAAGAATTACCTACTTGGCCTCTGTGTGTGTGGGGAGGTACAAAGTTCAGTCTTGCCTCCATTTGTAGAAAGCCAAGCCCAGAGCCCAGAGTTCCCATTCTGGGTGTCACCCACAGCCCCAGCTGTGACAGATCACATCCTTGACCACTGACCTCCGTGGCCAGTGTTGATGACCTGGTAATTTGGTCTTTAATTTCTGACCCAGTTGGGGTTTCCTGGTCATTCTCACACTTGCTGTACTTCGTTCAGCCATAATCACTGTGCAAAGCTTTGTGTTTTCTTACTTTCGCTGTGCTTCCTTCTTACCCTTGATTGCTTTTTCATTTCATTTCTCAATTTTTAATTCAAGTGTATTCATTGCTCAGCAGTCCATGTCTCCCTCAGGCAAATTGTGGACTTAACCTCTCATTTCTTTGAGGCAGCTTTGCCCTCTGTTGCTTGCATCCATTTTGCTTTTCCATCAGCCCTGCAGATAGTCACTGTCCTTCCACGATCCTTTTTGTTGGTTTCATGCTTTAGTTCTCATGGTGAAAACCTTAAAAGCACAGCCTCTGTCACTGATGTTGCATTTTCCATCAGCACAAACACGGCCAAAGCTGGGCTCTTCACAGTCCTAGCTGAACATCTTAGGCTGTAAACAGTTTGGAGGGGCTGCGTAAGTGGTGGGAGAAGATTGTGCCATCCACTTCTGTGATGGAGAGAGGGAATAATGCCTACTGCTGTGCCTGGCCCTGGGCACACGCTCGTTGACTCTGAATGCATTTTGCTCATTGTCTTCAGCATGAGTCCTCAGGGCAGCGTAAGGACACTTGACCTGATGCTGAACATATTAGTGTTGGAAACTTGAGATGCTGTGCAATTAGTTGAGTCAGATCTCTTGTGCTGTAGTGAGATTGCTTGTGGTACCCACGCTGCAGCAGGCATCTACCATCTCAAATGTCAGGGTCTGCTGGTATCTTAAAGCATTTGGAGTTTCCTGTGAGTCTCTGTGCTCAGGGCTCAATTGGGTTTTTTTTACTTGAAAACAACCTGCCTCACTATTCATTTCATTCTGTTGTTGGTTTTGTGTTGCCCCTAAGTATTAAAAAAAAATATATTTTAATTATGAATAACTACAATTCATTTTAATTATGAGTAATTATTACAAATAGGATTGATAAAGATTATCTATTACTCCTTAGATGTTTATCTTCCAGCCACAAGTGAGAAAAGGTAAGATTGTATTGGTTTGAAAGGTATCCTTCGATGTTCTTGATGTCCTAGTCAACATTTCATCCTATTTAATCCAGCTATTTGAACGTGGTGTTTTGTCTGTTTTACCCATCTTGGGAAGTGATTTTAGACCAAGTTATTTCAGATGTTGCACGTGAATATCTCATGCAAGATTTAACCCAAATGTGAAATGTGCTACATGAAACAAAACCTTTTTTTCTGTGTAATAATGGTTATAATCCAGAAGCTTCCCACCTATGTTTCCAATGTTGCTTTCTGCACTAGTCAAAATATACTCCTCCACCACTTTAATACTATTAATTCCCTCTAACACATAGAGCCAGAATTGTCCCTGGTATAATTCTGTAAGGCCAAGTGTCTGGTGTAACCAGACATGCTCCTTTCCCACATTCTCCATCCATATTTTGTTTTTCATGGGACCCATGTTATTTCATTTCTTCCTTTTGCTGTGAATATACCATTCCTGCTCTTCCACCTATTTTCATACATTTTCAAAACCTTTTAATAATCTTGTCCCAGTAGATGGCAAGTGATCAGCTCAGTAATTACCCACTGTCAGTCAACTTGCAAAGCTGTAGGCCACTGAGACAAAGGTTGATCTCTATTAATGCAGGAACAGAAGTATGTGTGTATGTATGTATCAGGACTAAAACTTGCATTTTGCTAATTTTACTGGAGAAATAAGTACTTCTGTAAGCTGGAGTGGTCAGATTCAATGTTTCTTCCACTGAAAAATGTGAATTTTTTGATGGATTCACATAAAAAGGGGAGCATCCTTCTCAAGTGCATGAATTTGCCCCAGATATGTTTTATTTATTTATGCCCTGCCTGGTAGGGTTAAGCCCATGAATCATCGGCCAGAAGAAGCCAGCACACACATGGAATTTTTCTGTCATTATATAGCACAGGTGAATTGGACCTGGACTGCTACAGGCAGATTTATGTTTCTTCCTTTCCTCTGTGCTGGGCCTTTCTAGGTAGCTGTGCCATGAGTATTTATTTCAAAATGGATTGGGGTGTTTAAAGTGATTTTTAACTACTAAAGTACGCATTTGCCTTGTGCTTGTCATCTGACTTCATTGTCTTCAGGGATTGAGTCTGGCCCCTTGGTCAGGAAACAGGTTTTTGTACAGAGTCTAGTCTGACAGGACTCTGCAAAGCTGGGTTTGATCTCAGTGTCTCACTGTTACCCAGTGGTAACTTCAGCCCTTTATTCCTTTTGGGCCCTTCAGATGTCTTTTCAAGCGTGGTGTAAATAATCTTGCCGTTTCTGGCCTGTGCAAAATAAAAAGGGATCCTTGTTTTTTTCTCTAAGGCTCCTCTTACTGTTGTCTCTTGGCTGCTGTGCTTGTCTTCACTTGCACAGCAGCCTGTCCCACTGGAGACTCCTGATGATCCCCTTACCTAAACTCCTCTCTCTCCCTGATCCCTTTCGGTGAGTGTTTTCAATTACTCTCATCTGCAGGTCACTCATGCATGCCACTGTTTCAGCTTCATTTTCCGTACACCCTGTGGACACAGTGAGTCACAGTTTCCTTATTTTACAGAAAGAAGGAACTGGATCTCTGGCAAGATTAACCATCTGACTTTCCAACACCTCTGTGACATCCCTGTTAATAGGCAAGGGGCAACACTTTCCCCTTTCAAAGAGAGTAGAGTGATCATTTAACACCAAAGTCTTCAGTTCCTCCTCTTCAAGGACACAAGAATTATGAAACAGGGGAACTGAGGTACAGTGAAAGTCTTTTTCCAGTGAGTTCAGGAAGCCTTCACATGGCCTGGACTCTCTGATTGTCAGAAAAGGGATTGGACATGGCTTCTTTATCTGAGTAGTGTGTAACAATGAAGTGCAGCACTATGACCAGGCCTGCAGAAATAGCATTATAAAATTACTAATGATATGTATGGAATTAATGTATATGCCATTAGTTTATTACTTAAACAGGAGCTGGAGTCACTACACCTGGATCTCCTGTCACCTCCTAATGCCCTCTTTGCTAAGGAGAGTGCATAGACAGAAGGAATATGAGAACTGCTAGAAAGCAAGAGCAGAAGTGAAGACAAAAAATAGAGGCAGCCCAGAAAGAAAATGAAGTAATTTGCCTTGCTCCTGGGGACATTCATAGCTTCCTTCCCTTCCTCTGCTTCTCTTTCCTTGGCCATCTGTGTAGGCCAGCAAACTGAGTCAGGTTTTGGCTTAGCTTCACCAATACAAAATAACATTTTTTTCTGTCTGGTTTTGCTTGGGTTTGGGTTTAGTCTGCCTGTGGTAGATGCCAGATGAGGGCAGTGGTAGTGGTCACCTTGGAGGATGAGTGGAAATAGCCTGCTGTCTGGGATTAAATGGGATGAACTGGTGGTATTTGGGGAATAGGTTGTCACTGGTGTGGCAGGTGATGCCCCAGTACCACTCAGTCCTTGTCACCCAGAGCTGCTGATACTGCTTTACCCAGCCAAACTGCTCTTATGCCTTGAAAGTGTGTGGATCTCTCCTGAATCAATTCTGCTGCACACATGGTCATGGCCTGCTCTGTGGATAGAGCCCAGACATGACCTCCAGCTGTGCTTAGAGTCTTTTGGGTCTTCTTCATTTAGTAGCTCCCTTTTAAAGCCTAGCTTTCTGGTCTGAACTGAATTTTCACCTTTCCTTTCCCTTTCAGAAAGACAATGAGGCACTGCTGAGGTGGGATCTCAGTGTGACAGCAGCATGGATGCAGAGCTTCTCTCTGCAATTCATCCACTTGTTCGTTCTTGCCTTGTAGTTCAAAAACCTCATAATTATCTGACATCCTCTGCTATTAAAACCTCTGCTTGTGTAGGAGTTGTTTTTTGTTTGGATTGCAGCAACAGGCTTTTAGTCTTTGCTTCCTGCTGCTTCCTGACAGCCAGTTTTGACAAGCCCTTCAGAATCACTGCTGCTTTGTTAATTTTCTGGCTTTTCACCCCCTCCTGCTATTATTACTTTACGCCGATGTTTATTTGGCCACACACTGATTCAACACTTACAGTTACCAATTAGGATCAAAATATTGCTTTGACATTTACCTGAAACTCAAGGTCTTTGTTGCTAAGACTTCCAAATTCACAGTTTCTCCAGCGCAAGGCACAGCATTGCTCATACTTTTATTTGTTAGGGGTAAGTCCTGTGATTAATGATACCCACAACTGATGTGTGTCTTCCTTGATGAGCAATTTGCTTACAGCAAGTGGGCACAACAAAACATCTCTACACTAAGAGAGTTTCTGGTTATTACGCCTTTTATGCAGGCTTTCCTTGTCGTCATCAGCATCACACATTGGGGACACACACTAATTTTAGAAGTTATTACATTATGGCAAATTGAGCAAATGGCCAAGTTCCACTATTGGTAATCATTGGTAATGATTCCAGGCTTAAAATTAGCTTTTCTTTCTTTTTTTTTTTTTAACAGTTTGACATAAGCTATCTAAATTACCTCTATGCCCAAGTCAGTGCCTCAGCTTTCCTTCCCCTCTTTTAATTTTTCCTTACCCTCTTTTTGCTCTGCTTCTTTTTCTCTTCCTTTTCTGTGTTTCCATTCTGCATGTGCTTTTGTATTGCAATTCTGATACACAGAACCTTAATTTGCCTCTTATTTGCTTACCTGTTTAAATGCACTTAGTGCTGAGAGTGAACATGGTAGAATGTGACTGCAGTAGCACACCAAAGAAATATAAAGATGAAGCAGTTCAAGTCTCTTTTCTATTTTCTCAGGCAGTTTGCAGATTTGGCCAGACAATTTTTACGGATGCTTACAACTCAAAACTGAGAGGATTAGAACAATTTATATTTTAAAAATGTAATTCTCCCAACTCAAGGCTGATTGAAATCAGTGGTAAAGCTCTAAGTAATCTTGTTAGAAACAAAATTAATTCAGTGTTTTCAAATGTCTCATCCTTGGTTTCTACTCAGTCCTAATACTACAAACTATTATTCATGGGGTTGTTCTTACTATAAGGAAGAGGTTTATTGTGCCACCCCTGCAAAAAATACAGAGCAGCAGCTTGCTCTCAGTCTTGCAGACAGAAGCTGTGCAATATTTCTTTGGTGGGGTGTTTTGTGTGTTTATAAATCTGCGTGTTGTTAACCTCTGGAGTACCTGTTGGAAGAAGAGCCCTGTCTGGTTCAGGGTTGGACTCTTACCTTGGATCTGACCCTAAGGTCAGCTCACAGCTTTGTACCTTGTCCTTATCACAGGGGAGTGTCACACCTAGACCCTTGCTTGCCCCCATTAGATATTTTTGTACCTCATTAGATCCCTCACCCTGCCGCTTCAAAGCTAAGTATATTAAGCTGGTCATCATAAGACATATCTGCCATTCCTCAGTGTTAGTCTTCCAACCTCCTCTTGGATCTTACCCAAAATGTGAATGTCCTTTAAACTTGTTGCCTCTGCTGCAGTGCACTCTTCTCAAAAAAACAGCTTGATGAAAGGAGGGCATTAAAGAGAGATTTTACCGTTCGTTTTGCTTTATGGACAGATTCACTCCCTGCTCCATCTTGGAGCATTTACTTAGATTTTCTTTCAGCTGTTATATGTGAGTAAAGGCATAGAAAGGGAAAGGATTTTACTGCGTATTTTAGTTCTTCATTTAATCTGCCTGAATATTGGCTATGCATTAGAAGAGTTCTTCTCTGAAGGACACACTAACACCAGTTATTTATCTGGATTAATGCTCTCCATTTCAGTTTGCAAGCAAATATCTAAGCCCCAAATAGCTAATTTGAATCCAATTAAAAAGTAGAATTCCAGCTTGGTTTTCCACACTTCTACTCTCTCTCCCCATCTATCATTCAGTGATGACTTTAGCAACTCCAGGATATTTTTAAGGCCATATACTTAAATGTCTTTTACAAAGATATACATTCAAAGGAAGCATGTTGCTAATACCACTAACAGTGTGGCAAAAAATGTGTTAGACTGTGGTATATGGGAGAGAATCACAAGTGTTTATTTCAACAAGCGTCAAAGTGAAGGTGCCTGAGTAATTTTCTCATGTTTTCTTCACACCAATATTCTACTCAGAAATTGTACTTGAGCATTGTCTGCTGACTAAAAACTGCCAGAGCAACACACGAGGTATGGGACTGCCTGGCAACCCGGAGCACTGCATTACCCTATAGCCATTATGGCATGATGCAAAGACAGCACGATGTATATGATATGAATCATAGAATCACAGAATCCCAGAGTGGTTTGGGTGCAGGGACACCTACCACTAGACCAGGTTGCTCCAAACCCCATCCAACCTGCCTCTGGATACTTCCAGGGATCCAGGGGCAGCCACAGCTTCTCTGGGAAACCTGTGCCACGGCCTCCCCATCCTCACTGGGAAAAATTCCTTCCCAATATCCCATCTATCCCTGATCTCTGGTAGTGAGAAGCCATTCCCTGTGTCCCCAGTCCCTCTCCAGCTCTCCTGGAGCCCCTTGAGGCACTGGCAGGGGCTCTGAGCTCTCCCTGGAGCCTTCTCTTCTGCAGGGGAACAGCCCCAGCTCTCCCAGCCTGGCTCCAGAGCAGAGGGGCTCCAGCCCTGGGAGCATCTCCGGGGCCTCCTCTGGACTGGCTCCAGCAGCTCCACGTCCTGCTGCTGTGGGAGCCCAGGGCTGGGGGCAGCTCTGCAGGTGGGGTCTCACCTGAGGGGGCAGAGGGGCAGAATCCCCCCTCCCCTGCTGCCCACGCTGGGGGATCAGCCCAGGGCAGGGGGAGTTCAGGGCCAGGGCAGGTCCAGCTCTCACCCACCAGCACCCCCAGGCCCTTCCCTCAGGGCTGCTCCATCTGCTCATCCCCAGCCTGGCTCGATCCCGGAGGTCATCCCGACCCAGGTGCAGCTCCAGCACTTGTTAAACCTCATGAGATTCCAGTGGGCATATTTTAACACCCCATGTTGTTCCTTGTTAATTTCCTGTGCCAATAATTGCTGCCAACTAGACTAGAGAATGGCTGTGGCCAGAGAGATTCACCAGCCCTTGCAATAAGCCTGGTGACCAGCAGAACTATCGGGGTCCTGGGTGCCCTTTATCTTGGATGAAGCACGCTGGCACATTGCTTCCTGGCTGTCCCCACACAGCCCAACTGGGAAGTTAACTTTTAGTATTGGCAGCACCAAATGTTCATAACTCAGCTTGCCAGGCTTCTGAAATAATAAAATTGGGTTAAAACCGAGAAGTTTAAAAATAACAATCTGCAAGATTCTTTTTCGTTGACTTCTGAGATAGGGGAAGGGTTTGACTTGTGTTGTCAAATATTTCTTCAGGATTTTAAAATTCCTACCCAATCATTGGTGGTTTCCAGAAGACTGCAGGCATTGTGGGGCTTGGAGTGAATTTGTAAAAGTTTGGAAAACAGGGACTTGTGATGACTGTGTTATTCATTGGCTTAAAAAAATGTTGCTTTTCCAAACAGAAATACATTGTGACTTGGGATGTCACCAAATGACACGTCCTTTACTAGCTTGGCCAACAAATCAGAAGAAGGACCCAGTGCCCACCACATTTAACAATTACTATAGATGTAAAATTGAAGTTTGGAGCTTTTAATTCTTTGGCCCTGTGGTTTTCCACGTCTCCAGCTTTTTGCACTTGTGGTTTTGGGAATGAAATTTCTGTGTTGCTCCACTCCACACATATGCATGTTGTTTATACACATTTTATAATCATTTAGGCACAGAGGATTACTGGCCTTCAAATTTGGATGAGGAGCCTGGCATTGTTTTCAGCCAAGGACTTGTAGAGTCTATGGGAAGTACAAATTAATGTTTGCACTAGTAAGGTGATGTCTTGTGGTTCTTGGTATCTTTTAATTGTTTTTGATGAATGTGTCATAGTCACGTTTGTGTATTAAATAGGACATGAGAACTCATGCTGATAGACTTAACCTAATGAATGATATCAAATATCAACTGCCTCGTTTTCTTGCTAGAGGGCTGCAGTTTAGCTGGCAGAATGGAGAGGAATTGGCAAATTGGACCGGCACCTTTAATTTCACGGATGACGGAGCAGTGAAGAGTGGCAGTGACACAGGCACCAGGTACCAACACCCGAGGGAATGACTACAGAGATATCTCTCTCCTTGTATAAACCACAAATGTGAGCACAGGCTGTGTGGAAAATGAGATTTGCAGTGTGCTTTGGCTACTAGGCACTGCTCCCCATGGCACAGAAGATGTCAGGGATGCTCAAGGGCTGTGCTGTTTTCCCCCTTCGAGGCCTTGGGGACATTTTGGAATATGCCATAAGCGCCCATGCATTATGCAGGAGGCTGGCCTCTGCTTCCTGGCCTCTCCTATTTCCGTTCCCCTACCAATGCTATGTGTCAAGATGTGGCAGTATGGGAGAGTGGGACTTTGGTGGGGAGCGTCCCAACATGGCAGTATTGATGCACCACGAGCACACTGGAGAATCTGGTCCTTAAAATAGAACATGTATTCTAAAAAAACATACTTTAACTTGAATTCTTTCCAGGGCCTAGTAGGGGAAAAGTGTCCTGTCAAGATAAGACTGGAGTATGTCCTTTATTTACGCTATTTGACAACATGTGGAGCACTGATGAGCTGCTGCACTCTTTGTACTGACTAATTTGACAGGGGCTCAGGTGTCTGAAGGGTCAAGTGCAGAGTCAGAAAATTGGCAGCAGTTGTGCCTAAAGAGCTCCACAGCTATCAAGGTCATCTACATAAATGCAGGCCCAGGCATAGGGTGAATATTTGGGCTCTCTTGTCCGAACATCAGTTGCAGAGATTAAAAATCCTGAGTCATGTGTAGTATCAAGTTCAATAAGTAGCAGGGAAATCTTAGAAAGACTGTAAAGAAAAAAGTAAAAATAATTAAAAGAACCTTACATTTAATGCTTGTGTATAAATAAAACTCTGGGTAAATTGCCTATTTTATTTTAAATATCATCATTTTGTAACCATACACCACTACAGCTGTGGAGCTGATAGCACTTCAAAGGCAAGCAGAAGCTACAGAGTCTAACCTGCCAAAAATCATGCTGTCACTGAACCACAGCAATGCTGCAGTTCCTGTTCAGCTGTAATGTGATCCTGCACGGGTGCTGCCCACTGCTCTGCTGGTTTGTCTTGTAAAGGTTCTCAATAAGAGGAACCAACTTAGCCTGCAGTTTTTCATTCAGAGCAAGGAAATAAAAGGTTCATGTATGTATGTGTGTGTGTCTATCCATCTTCTACTCGTGTTGCCTTTTAAATGTCTGCACATATAGTCTGCATATATAAAATCATCAGTTTAGGCACTCGACAGATAAAAAGAACTCAATGTGACACAAAGACAGACATCTTCTTGAAAGCATGAGAAAATAATTGAACATAGATTTCCCCCTCTAGTCACCTTTGACAGAGACAACAGAACCGCCGCTGATTGCAGGACAGGGAACCAAAACCCTTGAATAAAAAAGACACTTGTGAGGGGCTGGGCCACAGTGCTGCTCTCCATCTCCTCAACCTCTTCAAAGACAAAGAGGTTCAGGATGCAAGTGGTTTTTACACAACCAGCCTCAAACTGCACAAGCTAGATATAAATGTAAAATGTTATAGTATCAATGAAAAAGTGCAGTGCATTTCAAAGCCTGTGTGACCCAACACATCTGTGCCTCCACTGCAACAGGCTCCCCAGGGAATGTTCATGGCCCCAAGCCTGGCAGAGCTCAAGGAATGTTTGGGCAACACTGTCAGGGACGTGGTGGGATTGTTGGGGTGTCTGTGCAGGGCTAGGAGTTGGACTTTGATGATCCTCATGGATCTTCTCCAACTCAGGATATTCTGTGATTCTCTTTTACTGACCGTGGAGCGGAAAGATCTTGAGTTAGGGATAAGTCTAGCTACAGCATATTTCACACATAAGTGTGTTATAGATGTTATTTATCCTTTTGTCTACTCTATGAAAGCTGAGAATATAGGAAAATCAAAAAGTACTGTGTATAAATGTGGAGATGAGACTGTGTGTTGACTACTGCAGAGCTATGTCAAAATTTTTTACTATTTACATTTGATCACCTTTCTAACTGTGTTGTCACTAGACATCTCCTGAGAGTCTTAATCTGACACTCAACTTTAGGCTGTTGATATAAAATGAAAACAAGCCTTCCTCTAATGAATAATTCTTTCCTCTGAATGGAAAACTTGCAGACTACATTTCACCGAGTTGATTTTATTTGTATATATTTACAGGACTCCAGAGAGAACTCTGAAGTGCACAAAACTAATTATATGTCGGCATAAGCACAGTAAATATCTTTCACTGCATAGCTGTGCAGTTTCCTGTGTGTTATCACCTGCTTGTAAAAGGTTTGGTGCTTAAAGATATTAATTGAAATAGGTATTAATGTATTTCCCATTAAGCTGTATCTTTTATATATAGAGACACGTTTATTCACGCATATGTGGTATCAAACCATACATTTTCTAGAACTACTCTTTATCTTTTAGTTACATAACTTAATACAGAGTGTAATGACACTGACAACCCATTCTGTAGGAGTGAATTTTTAGATGAAAATGAAGGACTTCCAAAGCAAAAGCACACTGAAAGAGTAAGTGCATTAGAATTGCAAGACAGCCAGACTTCATGAGAATAGTGCCCATATAAAAACCAATGAATAGTGAAGATTAAACATTGCATTAAAATGATCAAGTAACAAAGAACTGAAGATTATCATGTTATCTGATTTCAGTAGAAACTGATTCAGTCCTTAACTAAGATAGAAACACAGAATTATTTGGGTTAGAAGGGACCTTAAAGATCAGCCATTCCACCCCCTGCCGTGGGCAGGGACACCTTCCACTATCCCAGGTTGCTCCAAGCCCCGTCCAGCCTGGCCTTGGACACTTCCAGGGATCCAGGGGCAGCCACAGCTCCTCTGGGAAACCTGTGCCAGGGCCTCACCACCCTCACAGCCAGAAACTCCTTCCCAATATCCCACCTATCCCTGCCCTCTGGCAGTGGGAAGCCATTCCCTGTGTCCTGCCCCTCCATCCCTTGTCCCCAGCCCCTCTCCAGCTCTCCTGGAGCCCCTTGAGGCACTGGCAGGGGCTCTGAGCTCTCCCTGGAGCCTTCTCTTCTGCAGGGGAACAGCCCCAGCTCTCCCAGCCTGGCTCCAGGGCAGAGGGGCTCCAGCCCTCTGAAGGCTGAGGTCTGAAATCAAACACTTCTGTCCCTGAGCCCTACTCTGATCTCAAACAGCTCTGCTGTGCTGGAGAAGCTCAGCTAAACAAGGCTTTTCATCACAGTGCTTAAGACAGTTCTTCAGGCTGTGTAGGAGCAGTCCATGGCAATAAAAGCTTACATCATGATCTCAGCTCTGTGTGTGGTGCAACCAGGAACATGGATCCTGTTTGTGGCGTCTGATATTGCCTGACAGAGATCTCCATTTGCTGGGCCTTTTTGGGCACCAGAAGTAAAGCACTGCCAAGTACTAGCAAGAAGTAAAAGAAGAACACTCAGGAACTCCCTAAAGCTGTAGGCATTTCAGCCAAAAGGGGACTACCCTCTCAGATGCCATATAAATAGTTGTCAAACACTGGCTTATTTTTGATTCTCATGCCTCACCCATTGCTCATATTTATATCTTTTTTGTTTTATGTTGTGCTAAACCTTATTACATCTTACTGCATCCTTGTGGAGTATCAGGTAAAGGGTTCTTTCTGATGAGAATTGATAAATATAAAACCACTTCCCAGAGCCCCAGTTTGTCTGTTCACCTTTTAATATGTTTTACAACTTACTGGGATTGTGAGTTGTCACGCTTAAAGCATCTTTCAGTGCCAACAGGCTGCCTTAATGATAGGATGATCTATCTACTATATTATTTGGTTTATGGTGTTCTCTTCAGTCTACTGGAGCCGAAGATAAGATTCAATGTAGAACTTTAGTGATGAGACCACAGAACCCTTGAGGAGTGAGAAGAGATGTGATCTCTATACTTTTTGGCCTGTCAGTTTGTACTCTTAATTCTCTAGTATGACAAATCTGAAGCTTTGTCCCCACTGGCTACGAAACAGAAAGTAGAATCAATTGGATTCATCAAATACACATTTTACAAGAATGAACCTAAGTGCTTAGCTTTTTCCTTAAGTTACACTGCTGAGTTCGTCATATAAGAATCCAAACATCTAAAGAACCACAAGAAAAAAGAAAAAAAAGAAGCAGTTGCTTGCAACAATAAGCTAAAATTTGAGGTTTGAGATGCTATTGATGTATGAGTGTTGAGTTTTGTTATGCCTTCTAGGTGGGTGGTCATATGGATAACAACATCAGCAGCTTATTTCAGTCAGAGTGAATGGAAACGGGCTTGATTCAAACATCCAAACACCAGTTTATTAAAAATTGGAGAATTTTGAAATGAGGTTGGTAAAATAGGATTGTCTGCAGCATACTCCACTGCTGCTTGTCAGGAGACAGTGTTGTTTTGATACATTGAAAGACAAGAAGCACCAAAGTGTCCCTAAAACAAGAATTCGATATTCTCTCCAATAAATCACTCACTCATTGCACAGTGGGAAAACCTCTAAATGAAGATGGATGTCAGCCAGGGGGTAGTGGTGTATGGACTGCAAAGTGGGCTTATCTCCAGTGTAAAGCAGGAGGCAGCCTGGACTTTGCTGTGTCATTGAGGGCTGTTTCTGCTGCAGCTCCTGCTGTAACACCCACGGCTGTTGCAGGGGAGCTGTGTTGGGTGGTATGTTAGACTGACATCCTAGAGAGGCTTGTGTCCCAAATAAATGGTCAGATTGGAAGGGAACAGCGTGTCATTGGCAGGAGTGGACGTTCGGTCAATTCACGCTGCTAATGTGGTGTTGGGCAGCAGAGCCAAGCACTCCCACGTGGTCTCTGTGTGGAGACACGAAGACAGGAGATCGTAATCAGAGTGGCAGTGAGCAGCCAGTTTGCCAGGAGCTTCCATAGTCGTGATGAAAAACAAATCCTCAGGGTGTCACAGCTATCATCCTACCTGCACAGATGTGTAAAATGTCTGTGAAGTCACGGGACCGGGTCAGAGAAGGAGTCCAGAGAAGGAGCACCTCCGAGGGATGACAGCCGTGTGCACTTTCCACTTGGGCAGGTCAATGAGCTATCAATGAACCTCTTTTTACAGGACAGAAATATAAAAGCCACTCCTCCTCTGTAGAAGGTCAGACTTAGGAATTTAGAGCTGGTTCATGGAAGCACTTTTGGTTTTTTCAATGGATCTATTTTAACTTGAAAGACAGGGAGGGTACCGTGGTAAACTGCCCTTGTCTTGATGGATGGACATTTCTAATGCCATCTATTATCAAAACCCAGAAAAACGTATGACTCTGTAAGACCAAACATTTCAAAATATCCAAAGTGAGTGATCAGAAAGAAGGTTCATGAATCAATAGCTTTTAACGTCAGCTACAGGAATCTCCTGGGAAGTTTGAGTCCCTGTACAAGAATTCCAGCTCCTGAATTTTAATTACTCAGGTTCTTCTAGAAAGAAAGCCAGTCTTGAACTAAAGATGTCATTTCTATCTTTAGCTTCCAGGCATTGGATACTGTTTTTCCTTGCTATACTGTATTGAAAACCTTCCTGCCACTAGTAATTGCTTCCTGGTGCAGTATCTCCTTAGTCACCATATGTTTAGATGAAGCTCCATACGCCTCTCATATTTTTTTAGAATCCAGATAATTTCTGTAGGTCCTTTTGTAACTCTCCCTAGTGTCTCGAACTCCCAAAGATGAAATATCAGAACTGGATGCAGTAATTCATATGAGTTATTACCATTTTCTCTTACTTATATTTTAATTTTTTTTACATGACACAGCTTATGGTGACATATTTTGTTCCCACCTACAGACACATACTAAAGGTTCATGATCAGTTAGACAGCTAATGCATTTACTAGCATTAGAGATGAAGATGGTAAAGGATTTAAACCAGCTATGGCCAGTGACATTGTCATCAGCAGGTGATAGCCAGGAGGAATGTGAACAGTGTTTTTTAATATTTACTGTCCCCAAAGATGAGATAGTAAAATAGTTTAATCAACCTGTATAAGGGAAGACTTCTGCTTCTCCAGTCTCCATTGAGCCCACAGCTCCTTCCCTGTCAGTTCAGCCTTACAAGCTGTTGTGGACAAGTCAACTGAGGCTCTCAAACAGCAAAAACAAGGCAAGCAACAATGTGATTTTTTTGGTGCCACAGTCATAGTGAAGTTTAAATTAGTCTAAGGGCATCAAACATCCCTCCTTCCCTTGTCAGTTCTCAGAGCAGGGGCATCTTATTTGACATCAGCTGGTCCACAGGTGTTTTCTTTTGCAAGGTGTTATGATTTTATCAGATTTAGAGGCTACTCCTCTTAGCAGTGGTCATGTAGTCTAGGCAGAGCAGAACCCAAGGTCTCTTTTCTGCCTGCCACAAACCAACCTCTCAAACAACATTAGCTTCTTTACCTGCCAAATGGGGATCATCCCTTCCCAATGGGACAAAGTGATTTTGGGAGAATAGGCCATGCAAAGTAGTAGGATGCTTTCTCTGATGGAGAAAAATCACTGTACTGATGTCAAGCCCTTAAACCTTTTGACCAAATCTGGTAGTTTTTGATGTTGTCACATAGAAGTATTTACAGAAGCAAAGGCCAGAGGGATTTGGTGTCTCAGTCACCATGGGCTCTGGTGAAGTCAACACCTACCATGTTCCACTCTTGATGAGTGTTCCAGAGCCTCTATAGCCATGGTATGCTCCACTTCAGCAGTATTTTTGCTACAGGGGCCTAAAGATCCCATGCTGACCTTGCCAGATGCTGTGAGTCCTCTGTCCTGTGTGGAATATGCCCTGGCACACATGGAACGTTCCTGAATAAGGAAGGTGAATCTAGACCCGAGGTCGGACATGGATCTGCCCATACTGAGGAGTGCAGGCTCTGCTAATTGTACAGCACTCTTAATAACTATTTAGTAGAAGCCTGCAGGGCTTGGTTCATTTATTCTCATTTCTTAGTCATTGGATAATGTATATTTTTGGAAAGATCTTTGTTTTTCCTGCAGGGTAGGTGGAATCCTTCCTGTGATACTCTGCGGTCTTGCTGCGCAAGTGCTGCAGCCTCGCCGCAAACAGTGTCGAGCACTGGCACTGCAGGCACGAGCAAAAGGAATGGGAAGGCAGCTTGTGCAGGAGAAAACAGCCCTGTTTAACAGATGCCTGACCACTGCACTAAATTATACTTTAAAACCTTTGTTCAATATATCAGACAAATCAGTGCCTCAACCCAGGCGTCTCTTGAAGGCAGGATTGAAGTCTCGGGCTTTTTAATTCGTGTAACGTGATCAAGAAGAGCTTACTTCTGATCAAAGCAGGAGCAGCCCAACTGCAGATGATCAAAGACCTAAGTGTTAGCTGCTGTACTGAGAAACCAAATGTGTCTCTCACTTGCGAGCTCAGTAGGCTGCTCAGCTGGAGGTGAGGTTGCAACGGGGGACGTGAAGGTTAGAAAAGATGAAAGTTTCAGTCAGTCAAAAGTGGAAAATTACAGAGTGAATAGCATCTCATTTCTGGGCACTCAGTACAGTGAGCCGTAAAAAAACCAGTCCCCTCTGAGCACTTGCAGCTTGTGTGGTGTTCAGGTGAAGGATTTGATCCTGGAAAAGTGTTGTGGGTTTGAAAGCTGCGAATGACGTGAGCGGACGCAGAGCAGTGAGTGGTGTGTAGTGCCCAGCGCCCTGGGAAAGCATAACCCTACGTGCAGCTGTGCTGTTTGTGGTGATTCATTTATAGTTGCGTTCTCTAAGGTAAAGAATCATGAATTCTTGTATTGGCTTTCCTGTAGACTTGTGACCTTTGAGGGATAAAAGTTATTTATATTTCAGCAGGGAAAATGAAGGAAATGCAGGGAGAGAACATTCTGGCGATGATGTATCAACTCTCTTTTATAGACAATAAAACATGACTGTCATTCTTGTAAAGCCAAAACATAGACCTTTTCTGTAGCAAAAGGAGTAAGTAGTATAGTCAGGTTTGTCACTTGTCACTAATCCAGAGCATAAATCAAAATAAACTGAACTACACCCTTGTTTCTTAGCTGGAGATCAGACTGAGGAGGATGATGGGGAGGACAGTTTCCATTTGTGCTAATTAAGCTTTCTGACAGGCAAATGCATCTTCGTTCACAGGGAACTACATGTTTTAGAGTGGGAGTTAATAGGCAGAAGGAGCTCTCAAAGACCAGGGAGTGGGTGAGACTGATGCTTCCTCTGGGAAAGCGCGGGGGCCTGATCTCCAAACACTCCCAGTAGGACCAGACCCTTGCAAGAGGAGGAGGTGGGTTTAAAGGACATCTCTGGGGGTTGAGGGAACCCATGTTCCTCGTGCTAGAGCCTGGTGTTGTGCAAAAGCTATATTCTAGCAACGCACAACATGAAGCACTTCTGTGGGAAGAGGTTGTCCGGTGCTCCAGGGAACTGCCTCTGCTAATTTCCCTCAGTGTCTGCAGCAGGAGGAATTGCTGTGAGACAAATAAATGGCATGAGCACTCCTGGGAGAAAGAGAGGAACCCTTCTTTCCTGAATCTACTGAGTCAGGTGTTGCAGCACCATTAATACTTGCAACCTACGTGCGGCAGCACCTGGAGAGCATCAAGGCTAAGGAGGCTTTGGTGACTGGCTGTCTGCCTCAGTGAGGTTCAGGGCTGAGGACGGAGAGCCCAGGTGATGGTTGTTCAGTGGCTTGGGCACACTAGCACCCCTGGCCAGCAGCATCTCCTCCCCTCTCCGTGAGGAATGACACCGCCGTCGGTGTCCCCTGCCTTTGCCACAGGAGCCACGTGTCCCTGCGGCGATGTGTCATCCAGCCTGTCCCACGGATCCTCCCTCTGCACGTCCACGAGGTGCCAGATGCTGGGTTTGATGCTCCCAGTGGCTCTACTGGAAAAGCTGGAGCTATTTGTGAGAGTTAGAGACTTACAGGACAGTTCTGTGCTTTTTGAAGCTGTAGGCTCATGGAATACCTCTCCTAGAAATTTAGTGTTGCCTAATGGAATTCATTTCCTTTCAGATCCAGAAGTGGTTTATTTTTGACCCAGTCCTTTCCTCCTTAACCTTCTGCCGCTTTGGTAACAATCCTTTTTCATTTCTATTTTTGGTTTGTGGATTGAGTAAACAGGCAGCGATCAAAGGGAATGGCTGGGACACAGGAAATTTCATCTCCATTTCATAAAATGATGTCTTTGACTCCAGTGCCACAGGCTGAAGCCAGCTTTCCCCCCGCTGTGGTGTTCCCACGTGACAGCATGGGCAGTTTGACATCTGAGCTGCCATTCTCTAACTTGGCAGCAGAGCCAGAAGTGCACGGGAAAGATAAAAGTAATGTTAATCTAGATTTTTGCTCTGCTTATCTGTCCTGAGGCACATACAAGGTACTGAAATCCAGTGTTAGGTGAGAGGTGAGGACGAGGCTGATAGATTTTGCTATCTCCTGCACACCTAAGAAGCAGGAGGGGTGTGTAATGTGCTGAGTGTGGTGTGGGGGTGTACACCTGCCCCCAGCTACTGTGTAGAAGATGCACATCCAGGATCCCACTATTGTCTGACTCAAAGAAGCAAAGTAAAGAATTGATACTGCAAAAGACAGTCAGAAAAACAATTATTTTGGGAGGATGAAAAGGTTGTCTGTGCTCGTAGCCAGACGGAACTCCTTAAGCCCTGGAAAATTCTGTGGCCAGCAAGGAATTCTATGGTGTTGTCTAAAGAGAGAGATTTTGGTTTAGTTTGGGGAAGTTACCTGGGTACATCCACATAGGGCTTTGGCCTGGTACAAGCAAGATCTTAATCTAATTTTAGTTGAAGCCTCTTTCAGGATGAACAAGTTGCTGATCTCCAGCTCAACAAAACAAGCACACAGGAGAGGTGCCACTTCAGTGGATTTCAGCTGCTCTTTAGTAAATGCTGAATGTCCAGGTGACCAACTGAGTTGGAAGGAGAGCCCACGCCTTCTGGTGACAGCCCAGATGAAGACTCATGTTAGATCTCCCTCCAGGAGGCTGAGCAAGTCTTTTCACTGAGTTCTCGCTGATTATGGAATGCTTTAAATACATAATTTCCTCTACAAAACTCTTAAAATTTTATTTTTGGTGCCTTGAAGTCTGTGCAGACACATTTCCAAACAGCCAGATGAACTATTCATTTTTTCTGACTTCTTTATTAGGAGTTTTTGTGTTGTTCTCCAGCCACTTTTTAAGCATGGACTTCCTTGTTTCAGTGTCAAGGTTTGTGCCTCTCACTGGATCACAGAAGTAGTTGTTCTGGTACTTGGTGGTGAAAACCTCAGGGGGCGGTGAAGGAGACACTTTCTAAGACAGCAGTTGACAGGATAGAAATGTTCCCAATTGATAGCAAATTGCTTTGTAAGGCTTTTGGACTTTTTCCAGTCACACACAGGTCAAACATGAATTTTGATGTTGTTTTACAATCATACAAACCCAAAATATTACTTTTCCAATGACAGCTTAAATAAAGCTCTTCCAGGAATCTTATGTTTTTATTTCCTACTGAAAATTCAAAAGATAGGTTGGAGTTACAGCCTCATGAATTCCAGGATTTTAAAGGAACCGTCAATAGAACTTGCTCTACCCTTGTTCATAATACCTATTCCTCCAGGTCACCTTCTCTCATTTCCTCTTTGTCCTCTTAACTGCTTTATGGGTACGTGAAGGTCTTAGCAATTAGGTTTTAATACAGACTACTAACGATTAGGAGTGAAACTGATACAGAGATTGGTTTAAACACTAAATCTTGTTTATCATTTCAATACAGACCCACTGAATTCACCTGACGTTCTCTTTCCCCTAAACCTGGACGTTCTCTTTCCCCTAAACATGAGCAGCTACCATTGTGTTTTGTTGCCCTTCAGTGGGTAAGGTGGAGAAATTAACCAAAAAAGTAAATGCTTATGTCTACATTTTAAGCATGAATAGTACTGCTATTTGTGCTGTGTCTCAGCAGTCAAATTCTTTTGTTCTCAACTTTTTTTTTCCAGAAGAAATTATCTGTTTCCCATCCACACCAAATATACCAAAAGAATAAATCCCAGTGAAAAGCTCAATTGCTCAAGAGCTATGGAATAACCTCCACAGACAGACTGCAGCCTCTAGCACTTTAATGGTATTGTCTTTTTCAACTCAGCACAGTCAAGTACCCCAAAGGTGGGAACAGTGTTCCTTAAGGGATCAGTGCTTTTTCCCTGACTTTCAGTTCCATCTGCCAAGTGCTGACTGCTGGAAAAGGCAGCTGGTGCTTCAAGATAGATGGGCTCCAGTAGGGATGGACAAACTGGACATGGGGAATTTTTCTAGGATCAGCAAGGGCATCTGTGCTTTCCTGTGAAGGAATAACCTACCTATGGGCCGGGCAGTGCAGCCTCAAGTTAGGCAAAAATCATAAGTGACAATTTTTAGCAAAGTTCTGTCGATGTGTAAGACAAATATTGTACTCTAAGCCTCATTTATGATAGCTTTTCTTGTTCTTCCTCAGGTATTTCGAGTTTTATGAAGGGCCTTTGGAATACAACTCTACCAAATGCCTGGAACTACGGCAGGACATTATTGAGGTGAAGGTTTTGTCTATGTAAGTATGAATGAATGCTTTCTAAAAATGTTACTTTTGAGGCAGGATGGAATGATACCTTACAATGACACTCAGAAGATGCAAGGCTCAAGAGAATCCATCAACAGGGATCTCAGCAGGGATCCTTGAGATTCTCTTACCTGTGCAAGCAGTATTTGAATTTCATCTGAGGTCCATTTAAAAAACATGGAAGCTTCTCCCACACATTGAGGCATTTTGGTCAGGCCCAGTATTACTGTTTGGAATTAAATACAGTGTTTGTAATATCATATTTCCAGTAATTGAAGAGCAAGAACAGCCAGAGTAACTCATGCAAGTGTCCATCTAGCTTAAGGCTCTACCACTGACAGTGACCAGTAATGAAAGCTAAGAAAGGAACCAAAAGGTCAGCCCTTCCTGGTAATAAATACTGGCATGGGGACTTGTGGAGTGGTAGAAGGAGTTGAGACTGGAGTAGTTAGAGTGGACAATAGACCTCTCTATTAATTTGTTTAGATCTTTTCTGAGCCCATTTGTATTTTGACTTCTTCAAACAGAAGAAAATTTCACAATTAACTCTCAGTAAAAAGATAGGAAAATGTGATTCTAGGAAACAATAAAATATCTCTAATTTGTGTTTTGTGGTCCTGTAAGTGCATCAGGAAACGAATGAGTTGAATGAGAAGTATACGTGTAGCCATAATGCTGGAATTGGGCAAAAAAAGTGAGTTTGCCAATGGAACTCATTGGACAGAGCATAGGAGGGTATTTCTTGTGTTGCCTTTTTGCATTTTCAGCATTGCTCTGAATTTAGGTGTTTAGATTATGCCCTTACCACATCCAAAGCCAGTGGTTTAGTAATGCTATGGACAATGCACAAGGTGAACTGCACTGGGAGTGTCAGTTCAAGGTGCAGCTCTACAGGTCCATAACATTGAGCAGCCAGGGCTACAGAAAATACAATTTGTTGCTCTAGGTCTGCATGGCTGTGAGCATGTCTCCCTCACTGACTTTGTGCACAGCAAAATGTAGGTTATGTCCTTGCCTTCTGTACGGGATGAAGGATACACAAGTAACACACTTTCCACTGCTTGCTGACTCGCAGTGCTTAAAAATAAATAGAAAGGGTGAGAATGTCACACTTCTGCCAGTGTTCTGCTGAAGATGAGGAGTTTTGAATTGTCTTTTTTTTTTTTTCATACTTATCAGAGGGTCCAGAGAATTGCTCATTTTTCTTCACCCTGTCCAACGGCCCAAGGAATGTAGTGGACTCTTGCTCAGCTAGATACGAGTTACCCTTAATTCCACAATAGATGCCATTTGACATTGTGCTCTTTTACTGTGCTGGGCTCTTCTGATGTTCTGGCTTCAAACGTGCTACATTCCTAAAGGCAGCCCTTATGGTAATGGAAGATTTCCAAGTTAATGTGCTCTGGTGGGCTAGAGAAAGTACAGTATGACCTAATTCCTTCCTGTAACTTCCACAGCCTGGGAAATACTAAGTTTTACTCACTTTAAATAAATAATTATCTTAAAAGTCTTTGCTTTATTCAAACATTCAAAGCCCTCAAGCCTGAAGAGAAACTCATTAAGACCTGTCAATCCAGAAGAAATCACAGACTTCCAAATTTCCTAGCCAGATTATGCAGTTGCTTCCTACCTCTAGATATTTGCAAGGCCCTCATTATCTCTGTTGTCCAAATGCACAATAATATGTGTGAGCTCCAGTTCTTGGAATTGATGATATCATAAAAAAATGACTCATCCTGTATCAGCCTAGTAGAAGTAGGAGTTTCATTTTTTTGATGTAACTACAGGTGTGTTGATTAGCAGAGGAGCAGGGAGAGATCCTTATGTACAGAGCTTTTCATGCCCTCTTGCCATCAGAGACTCTCATCCCTACATGTGAGCTCTTGCAGTTCATAAAATAAATTTACCTACAGTGCTGTGCTCTAGGATCTCATGGAAGAGGTCAACCTCACCAAAATACAACCACAGCTGCCCAAATGTACCCCCTCTCCCAATGCCCCTCCTGAGCCCTTCTGCTGGGTGCAACTTTCCCCCCAAACCCAGCTGGCCAACATTCACTGGCTTCCCAGCAGATTTTGGGGGAGTAGATGCTTCTTGCCCGATATTACTTTTTTTTTATCCTGAAGAAATGGAGAAATCAGGGAGGAGAAATCAGTCCCAAACATCGGTTCTTGTGTACACGTCTTAGAGTGGGTATGTCTGAGCAGAAAAAGGAATAAAAATGATAAATTTTGTACTGTCTAGACTGACTGATTTGCCCCATCAATTTTCATGGTACTCTATCTGCAGCTGTTTTAGGAAATGAAGCCCTTGTAATGAAATGAATTTTTTTTTTTCTTTTTATCTTTTAGGGTGAAACAAACTGAATTGTTTGACAGATGGAAGAGCCTACAGATGTGCAAATGGGAGATGAATGTCACAGAAGCCAATTTATTCAAGTAAGAATGGTTCACATTAATGAGTCTGAGTAAAATTTACTTTAGTTTGAGTTTAACTTCCTGTAGAGAGACCAAAATTTCATATGGATAGCAAGAGTAAGCATTGCAACACTTACTCCTGGAGTACCAGCATTTTGAATAAATAGGGACTTTTTTCATGCTTTAAAAAAAGTCAACAAGGGTGAAAGAATGCTCTTATGTCATGTGGAACAGTCTTCCAGGAAAGGCAAGGAATTTCATAAGGGAAAGATTTCCAGGTATGATTTGGGCAGCAGTGAGAATAGAGACAAGATTTAATGGCTGCACCTAATACATCACCCTAACTCCCTGGTGGCCTGGAATGGTGAATATCACTGGTGATGCTGCAAATTTGGCCCACAAAATACCCAAACTGGATTTTTTGGGGGGTGTTTTGGGTATTGTCAGACCTCATTTATGACTTCCTCTGGGTTTTTTTAATGTCTTCTCAGCTCTTGCTCACAGGCTATCTACATATTCCTTCTGGTCTTCAGAGACCTCTCAGTTTGTTTCTGCAGAACTATTTCTTCCTTCATGTAACTTCTTCTGAAGTTCTGAAAGTCCTCCATGATCCTCTCAAGACACAGCTTTTGAAACTGTCTTGTGAAGAAAATAGTAGTTTGAAGCCAAACCAAATTTTTAATGTTATACGTTGATATAGTCAAGTATTTGAGTATGTTTAAAGAAAATACACAATTTCAGAGTCAGTGCAATAGACTGAAGCCTGAAAGACACTGGTACATTTCAGAGTTGTTGTTTAGAATAAGGCCCCCAGCTTTATCCCAAATTCTCTAGCATGATTCCAGGAAATAGCTGTCAGGACTTAATGAGAGAATGTGAGAATGCATGTGCTGAGTTAGTCATTGACATCTTTAAAAATAACATTGTTAGTCCCAGGCTCATAACAGTTTTTCCAATGTGATCTCCACACCTAAGTTTTTTTAGGGTTTTTTTTTTTTTTGCTGTATTTTTCCTGGAAATTACTTGATGGGCAATTATCAGAGCCTGTTTTGAAGAAAGGAGCCATTCAGGATTACAGCTCATTATCTTAAAAACAGCTGGAGTGAGAGAAGCAATGTGCCCAGAGTGCAGCTGGCACATTAAAATATGAAAAGGAGCGCTTTGAAGTGTGGAGGCCAGTGCAGAGGTGGGAGCAATGAGAAAAAACTGTCTGAAGACCACCAGGAGGACCATCAATCTATCTCAGGCCACCAACACCAGCACATTAAACAAACAACCCCTCTCCATGCTGTGCACTGAGAGGAAAAAAGAGATGAAAGGCTTCTGTCACTGTCTGTACCTGACTGACTCATATATCACTGCTTCAGAAACTTTCACTGGCACCCAGATGTAACCTAACCTTTGTTAGCTGGTGCTAACACTCATGCTTGTGATGAAAAAGAGAAAATATCTAAAGTCTGTTTCATTTTTGTCCAATGGGACAGAGACTTTGGTGTGTGAGTGTGTGGGGAAGCTGCAGCCCCTTCAAAGCAGACCAAGGCCTCTGAGTTGGAGGTTTTCTGGTAGGAGGCTGAAAGGTGTAACCACACTGAGCTGTTGGATCTTGAACTTTACCAGTCCTGGACCATCAGGTGAGATGGGGACAATCCAACAGAAGTTGAATGGCAGCTACTTAAGCAGCAGGGTGGGAGGAAGGGCAGAAATCACACTGGTGTTTGTATCTGGAGACTAAGGAAAGCAGTCTCCTTGAGAGCCTTCTTCCATCAGCTATCAGACATTCACATTAAGGACTGTGCCTCTGGAAAACCCAGCTGGACATTAAGGAACAACATCTCTTTCAGTTCCTTAGGGCACAACCAACAAAGAGGTTTTTTTCATATACCGACTATAACAATTCAATTCCAGTTCTTGCTTGTAATTATTTAGTCATTTTGCTGTTGGACTTTATTCACTGACTTTTTCAGTCTCATTTGCTGCCTTGATCTGATGATCATATTGTGCCATCCTGCATGAGTCAAGTATATAACAGTAATTGGACATCACTGAACTGTTTGCATAATTCTGTATCTGCTTTCTAGTGCTTGTAATAAAGCCCATCAAGAAGACTGGCTTATTCTTCCAGCTTACAACATGAGGCCACACACCCCAGGGGCATGGGATTCAATCTAGGTTATTTGAGTGCCATTTGGCTTTGTCTCCATGTTTGTACATTTGCCATGACATGTATTTTTCATTAAAGGTAGGAAATGCACTGACTGAGAAATAAAAGATCTCTGAAACAAGAGTGAGCTGAAATCAGGGCTTTCAGTGCCACCAGTAAAATAGAAAAGAATTCAGGGAAAGATGGGAGCTAAGAAATTAAACCCTATTTGCCAAGCTGCTTTTCCCATTTAGATTTCATATGAAACATGGTCAAGGGGTCAGAGCTAAACGTTTTTTCTCTCATGCCATGGATCCCATGTTTGGGATTTCATATGGTTCTTGTTTGCGTTGGAATATCTTCCATTTTGTCCCAGGGACAAAGAAAATTTTGGCCATTTGTCTGAGATTTTGGAGTCGTAGCCATGACCAGTTTGCCTGGCACCCATCTGTCAGGGCCACATCACCTTCCTGGTGCACATATGAAAGGCCAAAGGCAAAATAAGAAAGGTCAGGAGTTCTTTAATCAAAGTGTGGTGTGCTCCACTATAGTCTGGTAAGTGGAGCAGTGTCTTTAGGTATTGCTGTGTTTAAGAACCTGCCCTGCCAAACTTCCACATCCCCAGGTGAACCCTTTAACCCCCACATTTCCTGCCCAGTGAGGCGTAAATTATTTACAAAATGTGGAAGGCAGAGAGGGACTAATTCATTAAGGTGGTTTCCCCAGAACATTGGAGGCAGAAGTTCGTCTTTGGGGACTTGAGCAGGGCAGAATTTGCAAATGTATTTCCCACAGCCTAGAAGAAACATGTGCAGGTGCCTCATTAATTTTCTTTTTGTTTTGCCACAGTTTTCTCAATCAAGGAAAATTTCATCAAATCTGAAATTTTCTGGAGGAAAATCCAGTGAACCACCATTTCACCCCTCCTACTGCTAAAAAGTTTCTTTTTGCTGAAAAATCCCTTGTTAGCAGTAACAGCAATTGCAAATCATGTATCATGCCATCAGCTCCTTGGTCTTATTTTTCTCTTTTTCTTTTCACAGGTCTACTCTGTCGAGGTGTTGCAATGCCCCGTCCTTTCTGTTCACCACCCAGAAAAATACTCCCCTGGGAACTAAACTGAAATATGAAGTGGACACTAGTGGAATCTTCCATATCAACCAAGAAATCTTCAAAATGTTTCCAAAGGTGCCTCTGCCCATTTGCAGGATCAAATTCACTGTACTCACTGCATTAGACACTCTTCTACAGCCAAGCATTTAGCAGCTGACTGACATTTCTATAAACTTTATTGCTTATATTTTGAAAAAGTTTATTTTTGATACAATATTTTAGATTATTGTCCTATTTTCCAGTGGTAATCTGCAATATATATATAATTTCATGCAGAATATAGCTGATTTAGGAGCAAAGTGGCTAATGAAATAGCTTAAGAAAGTTAAATAAGAGGGACACTTACTGATCAGAACTTTTTAGAAGTAAAATATTCACATATAATAAATCCAACACTTGGGGTAGGTCTGCTTTTCTTTTCATTGTGGTTATTTTATAATTCATATCCCAATGACTGGCTATTTTAATGCTTACTTCTGTTTGCAGATTATCTGTGAACAGGCTGCACAATTTTAAAATATATTCATCATAATGATTACTCAAAACCTTTTCAGCAAATAATGCTTGACCTCGGGGCCACTCAGGGTTATAATCAGTGTGCAATCCCCTCTGCACGTCGTGACTGATGTGCAGGAGTGGGCTTTTGTGACTGCTGATTTATCACGGGGCACACCTCGTCAATTTACAGCGGCATACTCGGAGGGCATAGCTGAATTTCATCCCTGTCGGAAAGTCAGACATATATTCAGGTTAAGTACTTAGATTTGTGCCATTGAACCTGTCCTTCAGGGTCCAACCACTTCTAATCCTTTTGCTTTCTGAGCACTGCTGAGAGGTAGGGTAGTGCTGTTATCTGAACGCGCACGCGGGGATCTGGGGCAGAGGCAGGGGGAAAGCTCGGATCCAGGAAAGCACTTTGGCATCTGGAGACATGCGAGGAGTGGGTACATCTAAGTCCAGGAGTATTATCCTCAAAACCCTGCCTGATTACACAGCTGAGTGCATGAAAGACTGAGCCTGTGCTCTGATAGGAGTGTGCTGTAGCTGCTGTTGTGTTTGTCCAGGAATGATGAGGATGCTGTGAAGGCATTGTCACATGCCAAAATGCCTTTGGGAGTCACTGGGCAGCACCTGTGTGGCCAAAACCACCCTCTGCACAGGAGCAGGGCTGCAGCCTGGCAAACGTAGGAAAGAAAGGGCTGAAAGCACAGCAGCAACACTGTAAGGGCAAGAACCTTGTGCTAAGCATGGGCACGTGGCTTCTGATTTCCCTTCCAGGACTGCCGAGGCATTTTGTGTTAAGAAATCACTGCATAAAGCACAGACAGCTCCATATTTCCTCTCTGTCAGACAGCTGCTGCTTTTCTGACAGGTGTAATTGTATGCCCTTTTGCCTCATGGCTTATGGATGCTGTGGAAAGATCCTGGGAATAATCACCTAGAAATGTCAAGCCACTACTGCACCCCTCTGTAGTTTGCGGTATGAAGTTATTGATAAAATATGTATGTACCAAAAGCAGCACTCTCATGCTTACATAAGCACATCTCTACATATTCATAAGGTGTAGCGTGGCTCAGTTCTGCGTCACAGCCCTCTCACCCTAACAGCCCAGTTTGTTCTCAAGATGTGATTTTCACTCTCTCTGGCTCCAGCAGCAGCTGCATCTCTGTGTCTGAAGACAGAATTTTGCCCAAAGATTACAGAGAGATGCATCCTCCATAAGTCCAAAAAATTGCCTGAACAAAGGCAGTGCTGGTTTGTGCAACTGCTAATTAATAATCATTAATACTATTAGTACAATCGGTGTTGTTAAGCACTAAAATCTGGGCTACTTTCTGTAATGTGCAGTCTGACTTAGACTTCTTGGGTTTTACTGACTGCTCTGGAACTCTGTGTGCAGACTTCCCAAAAGCAGGACATCAGAGCCTGAGGAGAGAGCAGTTTGCAGGCAGCTCAGAAAACAGCGCCTGGGCTACGCTGATTTATGGTTTGTGCCCTCATGTGGAAATCAAAAGGGAAAGCAAGTGCCTAATACTACTCCTTCTCTTATTGAACCTGCAGAAAGAAACAGGTTATTGTTTTGGTTTTTTCTTTTTCCACTTGAGTTTGTTGCCCGTGCCATCTCTAACTGCACAGCAAACTATCCCATCCATTTATGTACAGCGTGGGAATATTGCACCCCAGAACCAGTGCCAACACCCCGTGATTCCATGTGTCTGCAGCAGGGTGCAGCTGCTCAGAAAGGAAAGGGGAAATGTTGAAAAGGGGCTTGCAGGCTGCATGTTTCGGGGCCCTTACCTGTGTGTCCTTGCGGTGCTGTTGCAGGACATGCCGTACCACCGCTCCCAGTTCAAGAAATGTGCCGTGGTTGGGAATGGAGGAATTCTCAAGAACAGCAGATGTGGCCGGGAGATTGACAGCGCAGACTTCGTGTTTCGGTAACCACCACAGCTACAATCTTCTTTTCTTTTTTTTTTTTTTTTTTTTTTCTCCTTTTCTAATGACAAATAAAGTATTGCAAAGCTATTCTCTCCCACGTGGAAATGGGGGATTCGTTACATCGGCTGTATCAAGTCTGCTTCTAGCACAAAAAGCCATGTTTCAAAAAAAAAAGCCAAACCCAAAACATCTTACTGTATAATATTTGTTTTAAAATTATGCTTTGAGGACTTTTTTTCTCCCTAACTCCATGGAGTTAATCAGTCACTTATTGACAAGGTCTGATGCTCTCTTTCAGGACATCCCCTGCCACTCAGGGATTTATCCTTCTGTGGACGTTAGCCTATAAGCAGTGTCCCATGAACCTGGCCATGCTTTTCTGGAGCAAATCTGAACTAGAGGTACAACCTCTATTGAGTGAGAAGCAACTTGGTCAGATGTTGATAGCTCCAGCTCATGTTCCTCAGAGATGTGTTTCTGGACTGGTGCAGAGTTCAGGTGTTCAACAACAGGAGTTACAGTAATCAGTAATCAATGCAGGGTGTCCACAGTCTCCAGAATAGGGTTGAAGGTTAAATGTCTTCATTGCTCTTCACTGTATGTGGAATTATCCAGATTTTGCATAAACTGGGATGTCCCAAGACTAGTGCCCCTGGATAACAGAGTCTAGCAGCAGTTTTATAATCCTTAATATATATGAGAAAGATTTTTATATTATTCGTATGCATGAATAATCTCTCTCTAAATCCTGTTAAGCTCTTTGTCTGGGTCATGGCATATGACCGCAGCTCACAGATTCATGACCTGTTCTGTAGAAAAGAAAAAATCTTTATTTCAGTTGGTCTATATTCTGATTTTGGGTATGTTGTTGTCAGTTTAGAATAACTGTGCACAACACAATTAATTTCTCTGACTTCATACCACAAAAATTAGGTGAGATTTCAGTTCATTGCAGTCTTAATTTAATTTGACATCATTTGAGAAATAAAATTTTAGAGGTCCTACCTTCCATATTCATCGTTTTTAGACCCATGTGTCTGCCTCTTACTCCAACCTTGTAGAAACTATTGTCTTAGTTTTTGATGAAAAACAAAAGAGTCCAGGCCTCACATAATTTGCTTCTTCAAAGCCTAGTGGACCCCTAATATTCATTAAATAATTATTGTAGATTCCCTGCAGTTGCGTTGGCTCACAGCTATCAGTATGGATAAAAGGAGCAGTGCATGTTACACATGGAGATGACAAGTTTTTAAGCAGAAGCTAAAATATGGCCAGGAACTCTCAACATTTATGTTTAAACACTTTTAGTGAAGGTCCCTTTTTACCACTGTTTCTCTTCCTTGAACTCTACCAAAACTGATTTAAAAAAGAACAGATCATTACAGAACTGAGAAATTGTGTTGTGTCTGGTACCATTAATAAATTAAACAGAGGTTTAGGCAGACCTGGAATATGAATAAATATATCAGTACTTGTGCAAAAGAAACTCCTGGTTCACCATCTCCAAGACGTGGATTGTGCACAAAGATGTGCCAGTGTTTTAAAACTCAAGCTCTGCTGACATCAGTTTTAAGGTTAAGCTTGTGTTTGAAGTCAGGCCTGAACACATCTGCTTTCCAGTCATCAGTCCACCAAACTGTCAGTGATCATCACACTGGTCACCAATTCTTTAAAATATTTCAAAAGCTGCCCATGGAGCCCTGGTAATGCCTTCAGGACACATGGGGAGGTCTTTTCTTGTGGCCAGCAGGATGCAACCAAGATTGTTCTGTGAAGTAAATTACAAAAGCAATTAATTATAGTACAATAGAATATACAAAATACACACAAGAATTGCATTTACTAGTAGTTATTGCCTGTCTCCATCTACTGGCCAGAGCAGAGCCCTGTCATGAAGCACTGGGTGCATTCAGAGATGGGAATGCTCTCTTTGCATGGGGGAGTTTTTGTAGTCTTATGACGAAAGCAGAGTTTGTGCAGGTTGTACTATTTTAATAAGGAATTATTGCCTTCAACAAATTCAGTCATTCTTACGCCTGGTGGGAATTTACTGTTCCAAAAACACTGAAGCTGATTATTTGGAAACCATCTTCAAATATAACCCAATAAGCTCAGTGCCCAGTGCTAGGAGAAACTGGGGATGCTACAGGACTTCAGCTGCATGACCTAGCAGAGGAAAGTGCTAGAAATAACATTGCCTATGAGAAGCATAGCTAAAAACAATTCTCTGACCTGCTAAAGAGGGACTGTCTGGAAGGTGAATATGAACCTCTTGAGTCTAAGAAGGACTTTTTGAAGGATTTTTATGCATTCTTCTGCTCCCCATCTTGTCCTCCCTCTTTGACTGAGAAATTATCCTGGCAGCTGAACAGTGGCATTGTGAAAACAGTAAGCACCTCTTACCCTAAATACCCTCACAGCTTTCTCCTGCTCAGCCCTGCTCTTCAGATATATGGAGAACTTTGGGAATTAGGCACAGCAGTATTTTTGAGATGTGGGAATCTTAGCAGCGATGGCTTTTACTGAGGCTTGTAGATCACTTCAAAAAGTTTTCGGGGGTTAGTAAGTATCTTACACTATCTTAAACTGAGTGTGAAACTAGTTGCCAGGCCGAAGGGGTTTTTTCAGCTGGGTTTCCTTTGGAAGTGAAGCCAGTGTGAAAGCTTGTGAGTGTGTGTCTCAGTAACTTCAACATCCCTTGAGGGATGCTCTGAATTTTGTGAGATGATGTATCTAGGACAAGGCCAAGGTGAAAGGAGGCTGGGCAAAAACGTCTGCAAATCTCACAAGTTTGCTCCTAATAACTGTGATGAACCTGTAGAGTCAGAATTCCTGCTCTTACACTGTGCTGGGAGATGCTTATAAATGGAAAAGGAAGGGAAGCAGATAGTTTGGGATTAATTAGGTCTGGATTGATTTGTCTCTTGTGGAACATTTCCCCTAAATTCTCTTGAGTATAAACCAAAGCATGTTAAAGGCAATGTTATAGATATATTTCATTAATTATTGAATTCATCCCAGCTACTGCTGAGCAAGCCTTTGATTTTATAGACTGATTGGCCTTGAGGCTTCATCCCATTTCTTGTCTCAAACTGCCAGAGTAAATAGGTAAATTGCTATTAAGGAAGCAAAATGAGCATTGGCTACATCTGCAAAGAGAGGTCATCTCTCGTAGGCCTGGGGAAGAAGAGAGGTCTTTATGCAGGCCTCAAGAACTTATTACTTTACTGCACAGTTTAGGCATCCAGCTGTTTTGATACAATTTTAAATTATCCGTCTGTTTCTAGATTTGTTGCTTGGAAGAAATGCTTAAATAAATTCTATTTTCTAGTCCTGAAAAAGTGCAAGGAATTTTTTAACTTTCTTACTAATTTCTTTCCTCTATAGATGCAATTTGCCTCCTATATCTGAGAAATACTTCATGGACGTTGGGGTGAAGACAGACGTCGTGACTGTCAATCCCAGTATAATCACTGAGAGGTTATTTCTGTTTTTTTGTATTTTCATTTCTCTTGATTTTCCAAACCTACATTTCACTTAATTCTCGCTGATACAAAGAATTTTTTCCCACATTTAAACCAATACTGTGAATTATACGTTTAATTCTGAATTGAAGTTATTCAGTGTATGGAACAAGTAAAAACATGTAGAAATGTGTTAAACACTTAAACCTGCACTTTGATGATAGAAAATGAGAAGGCAATGAGCTAAAATTAAAACAACAGAGCCATCCTTCCCCTGGAAGTCTTGTGCCATGCCTGCAAGCTGCAGGCAAATGTCTTACAAACATTCAGGGTGAAAGCAACTGGATCCCAGCTTAAATGCTGAAATCATAGAAACAGAGTCATTGAAGCTGGACAATTAAGAGCATCAAGTAAATAAAGTAACACACATTGTCATATGTTTTATATAAATGTCAGTTAAGCTTTGTAGCCAGGATTGACTGGGTGATTTTAATTTTGAATTTGTTAATACCCTAATGCCACCTTGCTGACGTGTTTGGGACCATGAGGATCATTACTGCTTTCCTTTCTTGATGGGGAATGTGTTTTTCTTCTCAAGCAACATAAAATAATTTGTTTCATTTTGTATTTCTTTTAAGTGTTACAGTTACACATTTTAGACATTTTCTAGCTTTGGTGTTTCCCACTTTTTAAATACAGCTCTGCACTGCACAGTGCACTACGTAGCTTGGAAAAATTATGTAATTCTAACAATAAAATGTGAAGCGAGACATGATCAGAAATGTCTACAAGGTCTGTCTGCTGTTTAATGAAGCTATTAGAATTTTTTTTAACCCCTGAATTTTTATCCTACATTTCATACTGATGCTGTAGCTACAAACTTAAGTACATTCCCCTTGACAACCGAATCATCATTGCAATGACCTCTGCATCAGAAATACATCAGTGAAAGCCCAGGGGAGGTTTTTTTGCTGGGTCTGGACTGACCACCACCCACACCCTTTTCCCCGCAGATTTCACAAGCTGGAGAAGTGGAGGAAGCCCTTCTACGACGTGCTCCAGGTCTACGAGAACGCGTCCGTGCTGCTGCCGGCCTTCTACAACACGCGCAACACGGACGTGTCCATCCGGGTCAAGTACGTGCTGGACGACTTCGAGTCCCAGCAGGCTGTTTATTACTTCCACCCCCAGTATCTCATCAACGTCTCGCGCTACTGGCTCGGCCAGGGCGTGCGGGCCAAGCGGGTCAGCACCGGGCTGATCCTGGTGACTGCTGCCCTGGAGCTCTGCGAGGAGGTCCACCTCTTCGGCTTCTGGGCCTTCCCCATGAACCCCTCAGGGATTTTTATAACTCACCACTACTATGACAATGTGAAACCTCGCCCCGGTTTCCACGCTATGCCCTCGGAAATATTCAATTTCCTCCACATGCACAGCAAGGGGATCCTGCGGGTTCACACGGGGACCTGCAGTTGACAGGGGCACTGCAAAAGTGCGACAGGAACTCGATTGCCTGTGTAAGGTGTAGGAGGTTTTATTACACCCCGAGATTATGCAATAATTGTTTGATATAAATTTCCTCAAGACATTGCATCCCATAGGATCTAGGATACCAGCATCTTTCCTGCTAGCAGAGTTGGGTCCATAACAGTGTAGGAGAAGCAAAACTCCTGTACCTCAGGGTACACACTGTCCTGGAGAGCAAGTCAGATAAGAAGCACATTTACAATAGATTTAGGGATAAATAGAGCACATTAATATATTTATCATTTCACTATGAAGAAAAGCACCAAACTTTTGAGGAAAATCAGTGGTGGAGAATTTTAGCATAGAGTGTATGACTTTACATAGGTTTCTGAATCGAGTACCTTGGGGTATCGCCAGATTTTATTGAACACACTGTTCTCTGGCATTTAGGTTTTTGAAAATACTCTTTAGCATTATAGCTTAATGGGGATATATAACTTAAGATCTTTGTTCTGTAATGTCACAAAGTGTTGATCAAAAATAGCAGATAGATGTGTTAGGAATAAACAAAATCGCTTTATGAATTTTTTCAGCCAGGATAGAACAGAATGTTAAACTCCCATTCACAGCAACAGGTAACTTGTGTGGATCGTGTTGTGATATTGTTTTAGAGTTTATTTCTTCTTCCATCTTGTGTCTTACATTGCCGTTCTCCTCTGCTGATTGTGCTTCCTTTCTCCTTGTCTGTGATGCTTTCCTTCTGGCTAACACATGGGCAATGTGTGCAGTTCCCCTACAGCGACCACCTCAGCATCACACTGGAGACCTTGTTGAAGAAACATTCTCCTTCACAAGGTCTTCTCAGGCTGAATAGCACGGAGATTACATAGTTCTATTTTATGAGCTGTTTTTTTGGTTCAAATATCACAGCATAAGATAGAAAAAAAAATCCTTGTTGATTTTTTATTAAAGACTTTGTAAAAGTATCTGAATGTTGATTCACTGTTGTGCAGGTCGAGTTAACACTTTCAGGTATCTGTAAAAAGTTGATGTCAGGAAATGAAGTTAAAATACAGAGAAGATATTTTGTGGCTTAGATTATGATGCTTATTTTAAAATTATGCATCTTGAGATGTCAAATGTCTTAACGTGGTGTTTTTGTACATTGAGAATGTTATTAGAATAGCAAAAGGGCTGGTGGTGTGTTCTTTAAATGTCATCAGTGTAGCTCTGCCGGGTATGCCAAGCTTTACTTTTCACCTGCTGCAATTAGGTTGGCAAAATCCTGATGCAGAAAAGATGCCACAAGTTGCTGAAATTTATTTTGTTGTAGTAGGGCTGCTGGTATATCCCCTTTCACACTGGTGTGGCTGCATACACAGGAGGGTGAGGACAGCTGTTGCAGCTGTGCTGGCATAGTTAAATGAACAGAGTTTCCCTAAGTTCTTGATCTGAAGCACTTGGGCTGTTGCCTTGTCTTGTCTTATGTAGACTACCAGATCTTTGATCAAAGATTTCAAGTTTAAAGTTCTGTATGAAGGATATTTTTTTTTTCACAGGGGGGTGCGAAGGGAGAGGGTTTAAATCCAAATCTGGACTTGGATTTTGATTTTGTAATGCATGAATGCACAAAGCTTCTTTTAAAAGCCTCTGTGGTACACTGGGATCTGTGCAACTTGCTCAAGCTGCAGATGAAATGAGCACAAAGGAAGTGAAGCAGGATGGCTACCATTTCAAAGGCCCCTACTGGCCAGCAGTGACCTGGGTGGCGTGTGAGGGTGTATTTTTACTTAATTTTACACTGGACTCCCGAGGTCTGGTTACCTCAGAAGTAGCTCATATCCTCGATAATGGTGTCAGAACTCACTTGGGAAACACCAGCCAAGGGAGGGTGAAGGACCAGTGCTTAAGCTTAATATATTTGTGATGTTTGTGGTTTTGGTCTTAGAGTTGCACTGCGTGTTATTGAGCACCCCCTCGTGTCATCCACCTGTGAAATAGGCAGCACGCTCATGAACCTGTAGGTGAAATGGTTTCCTTGATTCAATATGCAAAAGAGATCTTTGTCTTCGCTGTGTTTTGTAACTTTGTGTGCAAAGGGCTTCGACAATGAAGTGCTGTGATGAAAGTGCTTTTTAGAGAGCAATGTGACACTGCAGGTTGGCCGTCTTGCTGTGCACTAAGCTTTATGATAACAGTAATGACACTGAAGCTGTTACATACAGCCCTTACTCCTTTTTCTGCCTGAGTTTGGGACTAGTAGTGACTTCAGGATTGCTTTGCTGCTGCTGCTCTGCTAAGGTTACCTTCTTTAGTAAGGGATTTTTCTTTACTATGGTGATCGAAGTGAACAAAATCAACTGAAAGGAGTCTGTTATGTTGTAAAATATACTTCAAAAAGAGATGGGAAAGCACTTGAGAAGCATCCATATGTTGATAGAAATTGTGCAAATCCCTCTTTTTAGTTGCAAAAATCCTTTTGGAGAGAAAAAAGGGATAAGCAAAACTGTATTTACAGTTAATCTGTAGTTACAGGGTCACAGACATTTCCTTTCCTTTGTTTGCTTCATATAAATGAGCAATGTAAATTCACTGTAATAAGTGCAGGTTTACTGTGTTTAGATTTTGATTGCTTATAAACCTATAGCTACTATATTTTTTTAATGATTTTAAAAAGTGTGTGCAGGATACTCGCACGTATGCACCAAAGGCCCAATCTTGCCACATTTATCTGAAAAGAGGTCCCATTCAAATGGGTGGGTATTTTATTTGTGTAGGGACTGCAGAAACAGGCCCAGACGTGACTGTGACGGTGTACATAGGTGTATAGTTAGATATAAGGAGTGATTTGCAAGCCAGAAAGATGATTAATGAAATATATATGAAATAGTCATTGAGATGAAATGCATGGAGCAACAAGTTCACTTTCAGATTCATTTTTCAGGTGTTGCTCAAAAAATGATTGCAAAGCTGTGGCATTTGTCAGAAATGCCGTATGCAGAAGGGCTCTTGCAGAAAGAAGGACCCTCCTTGTTTTCTGCCGTCATTCTTTTGTGTGCTGAGCATAAATAAATGCTCTTTTGACATCAATAAGTTGTCTGAATTTGGGGCTATTTTGCTTTCCATTCTGCCATGCCGTCAAAGCTCCAAATGTCCAGGTGGACACTTTGAATGGTGGGATACCTGAGTGATAAGGAGTATCTGTCAGGTGTGTTTGCTGTGAGTAAAGGACGTGTGAGGCATGCTGTGCTTTCCCAGAGGAAAGGCTTCAGGCCCCAGAGAAATCCCCCCCACACAAATCTGATGTGTCCAAGAAGGGCTGTCAGCTGTCTGGTGCCACATCCTGAGCTCCAGCTGTAATCCCAGCTCTGTTGCTGAGGATATGAAGACTGAGACAGGGAGAAAAGAAATGTTATGGATTAATCCCCAACTCCTTGTATTATTTAGGAGAATCCCTTAAGAAGTTCCTGGGATCTGCGTACACTGGTAATGCAGGTTCAGTTGGAAAAATGTAACTGGGATTGCTTTGACTTTATTCTCAGGTCAACAGAGGAGGCTCATGAATCTGCCAGTGCTTTCATCAAAGGGAAGGAAGTATTTAGCTGGAATAGTTTAGCTGATTGCTCTTGATTTATGAAATCCAACTTTGCTGTTGGACAGAATGGATTCAATGGCGATAGGGCCATTATAATATTTTAGCATATTTTCTGTGATTGCAGCAGAGTTGTCAAAGCCAGCTCATGAATTGCAAAAGGGAGAGCCATGCCATGACAGCTCCTCCTGCTGCTATCTCAGGGAGGAGAGGCACCATGCTGACAAGGTCTGTGGGCTCCTGGAAAAACAATGTGAAGGGAATACAGGAGATTGCGAGCACAGCTCTGGTCCAGAGCCTTTAGCGCTGTGGAGTGATATGGCAGAGACAACCGACGAAGCTTCACAGCTTGCAGCAATCAGGGGCAGCTCCTCCAGTCCCTGAAAAATCTGCCCCCACGCAGGCTCGGCTGATGATAAATTAAAGGTGGTGCTCACTCGGCGTGGCCAGATGTAGTAAACGGAAGGAAATCAGCTCCAAGAATAGCCCACCCTGTGGGTGTGCAGTGAATCAGTGGAAATGTTGCTCAGACCTTGAAGGCAAAAACGCTGGTGGTGACGCAGCTGCGTGGGTGGGCTGCCCCTGCCCAGCTTTCCCTGGCTGCGAGGAGCAATCTCTGCTTTGCATGTGAGGGAAACTGAGGTGGGAAAAACACTGAGGTGTGGAGTGAGAGGGAATCTGTCCCTTGTAATCCTCTGAGGCCAGGTGGCTTGTCCACTTGTCCCCTTGGGTAGTGAACGTGGAGAGCTCTGAAATGGGCCTCTCCCCTGATCTCGCTTTCATTGGAGTGTGCAGAGAGCTTTGGAGCTTTTACAAGTGTATGAAGAAGGAAACAACAAAATTCAGCAATCCCTGAAGGGCCAAGTTCCCTGGGAAGTTCTGGAGTGAAGTAAGAATTTTAGGAATAAAGAAGTTTTAGGAATAAAGAAGTCAGTATTTATGCTTAAGGCCTTTTCCAAAATCCAGTTAAGTGCGTGGAAATTTTGGGGTGCTCTAGAAACAGGCCTTAATCATGAGCAAGAAGAGCAGCCTCTTGTTTCTTACTCACTTTCAAACACACTTTTTAATACACTTTAGATACAGTGCAGTAGCAATACCGTGGTTTTAATGGTGTGAGTAAAGAACAAGCTTCTCTGGAAGCAGAAGTGTTGTGGCTGTCACTCTCCCTTCCAGATTTCACCAATTCATCTTTTCAATCTCATCTATGCAATGCATTTCATCGTGGTAGCCTAAGTCATACACGAGCCCTCTGGACCTGACTGTATGTATGTGAATCACAGGCCTCAGGAAACGAGGGGTTTTTCTGCTTGCTTTACAATACCAGCATGGAATTTGTCAGTGATATGAATGTGTTCAAGGCAGGATGCAGCCCGTCACCTTTGAAGCCACCACAGCATTCATTTTCGGGTTCAGCAGAAAGAGAATTCAGGTCTTATTTCAGTGCTTGCAAATCAAGCCAATAACCTGCATCTCCCAAAAAAACCCCTCCCAGACTATTATCATTTTGTGTCTTGTTTTCATCCTGTCTGATGTGGGTGAGGTTGCTGGGCATCCCTGTGTTGTCTGCATGGTATTTAAAAAAAAAAAAAAGATTTATTCAATTCAAAATTGTACTTAAGTGCTTTAAAAAATAAACTTAAGGAAAATCCAAATGTGCAAGAGATGTTAGGTTGAGGGAGCCTGAGCCCCAGACTGTCAGCATCTCCAATGCTTCCCAAAGCCCTGAGCATCCAAGAAACATCAGAAGTGAAGGACTGGGCCATAGTGGGAAGCTCAAAGAAAGACAAATCTGCCTCAGCACTTCAAGGATTGAAAGATGTAAATATGTTACCAGTGTGTCTGACTTTCTATTTAGAAGCCATAAATGTTCTCAGTGTTTGATCTTCGGGTAAGCTGATGTACATTTTTAACTGTACTAATCACTGTAAAATGTGTTAGCATGTAAAACAGTGACAAATTAAGCCAGAAAAGTCAGATACTGTGTTGGTTGGTTCTCGAGATGTTTGTGCCACCTGGAACTGTCTGATGGACTAAGACACTGAAGTATCTCCAGTGTTCCATTAGGCTTGTGCAGGCTCTGGTTATTGCCTTTTTAACAGTGTGGAACAGGCAGCATTAATCTTCATTTTTTAACTTTGTGCTGGCACGCTGATGTGTGCATTAGAGCCTGTCCCCTTAGAGATGAGGAAAGGAGGAAAACTCCCTGCTCTGTCTGGGACAGGACAAAAATTTGGTGAGTTTTGCTTTTTTTCCGGGCCCTCCTTGTTGTCAACCATGAGGTCCCTGATCACACCTCTGCATCCAGCCCATGCAAATCGTATTGAACAACTGCTGCCTGTTGAATACGTTCCTGGGTTTCACCCAGTGGAAAACAAACGCTTAATTTGGGAATACTGGAGCAAAACTTTGTGTCTCCTCACTAGGGGAGCTTGGGCTATAAGAAAAAAAATAAAGCTGTTTCGTGTTTGTTGTTTCTGTAAGGCAGTGACAGCAGGGGTGGAGAAACCCATGCAGAATCATGTTGGTTTTATGATGATGTTAATCCCTTGTGTCCCCTGACTGACCTTACTTTTGTCAACCTTACACCCTGTGATTTTTGCTTGTTATTGTTTCTGTAGCTGTACTATGGTTGTAATAGAAAGCCTATCAATTGCTGTAAGCCATAACTAGAACAGTAATCAGGGTATTTTTTTTGGTCTGTGTCACTGTGTTTGAAAGATGATTTAATTCTATTGAATAAACAAACCACTTTAACAGTTTTCTGGGAAAGGCAATCTTTGGGCCACTTATTGTGCCTTCAAACTGATTTTGTCTTTTCTGTTGTTCTGTGTCTCTGAACAGGGGGAGTCGGAAGTTCAGCTGATAGAAATTGGTTCACAAAACCAGAGAATGCCACTGTGGAATTACATGATGATGTAGCATCATTTACAGATATACAAAACTGTATTTGGGGTTATGCAACCACACAAATTGAGACTTTGGTATTTCCATCACTGAATATTCAGCGTATATTCTGGGTTGTTGTCTACAAAATATCTAGGCACAGTAAGGCAATTTATTACTGGAAGTAGCAATCTGTGCACAGACAGCCTTTGAAAAGCCTCTGCAATCCCTGGAATTTGCCTACTTACACCTTCCTAACAGCTCTGTCCTTTACTGTCTTCATCCTTCATATAAAATCACGTTCTTTGGATCTGGTCTGTCTTATTCAGCCTGAGTCTTACAAGCTTACAGCTCCATTAATATTCTCAGAGAATTAAAACAGAGATTAAAAATTATTTGTGGTAGTACAGGATAGCAGATGAAATAACCGTCTATTTTTTGAAATTGGGTATTTTCCCAATTGGCATTCTATCGTTCCTAGATTATAAACTGAAATAGGAGCAGGTAACAGAAATAATACAATTTGGGTATTAGTGCTGGTATAAGGAAAATATAAATGACTTTGAAGATGCAGAGCTGTGGTGGATGCTGGAGGACTCAGTTCTCATTCTTGCTGACATTAAAACTGATGGATGCACTTCCTTCCCCCAGATGCTTGTGATTATTGTTAGTGATTATTCAATCAAGGAGAGGAAGCATGTGGAGAGGGAAAAATGAATAGACAAATTGACACTGGATGATATAATTTCTGTCTATCACACTGCAAATTGCTCGGCTAAGCAAGCAATCAAAGAATGGTTAATTTCCTAAAGCCTGCAGCATCCGTCATTTTCCTCAGCGGCATTTGCAGCCTTGGCTCTGAGAACGTCTGGATAAAAAGCCATAGTGAATTACAGAGATGTTTCACCACAGTCTGACAGTGCCCAGAAGTGGGCACTTAGGGAAAGAGCAGAAGAAATAGGGGAAATAATAAATGGCCCTTCTGCTGGTATTCCCTCAAAACGTTATTGACAGCTTGTATTTTTGGCCTCGGCAATGCTATGTGTTACTGAGTGCCAGATTGTAGCTCTCTGTTCATGATGAAGTGATTTATTTTGCTTTTATGAGCTCCCAAGGGCAGGCAGCAAGACGCTTTTGCATTGTGGGACCTGCCAAAAGGAGCCAGGGCAGGTACTGACCTCCCTTCTCCCAGCACAGGGATCACGTCTTGCAATGAAAGCTTTATGAATCTCTATTTATCTTCTGCTTTCCCGTTCTTTTTTTTTTTTCCATAGCCCTACTACCCCAAATCTACTCCTGGGTGAAGTGCTAGCAGTCAGGTAATTTTATGCCTTAGTTGTTTTCTTGCTCTACATCTTCAGTCATCTTTTAGTCATCCCAGTGGGTCCAGCTAGAGGAATAAATGTTTAAATCCATAAAGAAACTATTGTTCATCACAGAGAGGTAAAATATTACATTAAGTGTGTGTAACTGCTGCCACAGGCACCTTTTAGGTGGAGAAGACAGGCTGGTTACAAGGGTGTCAACGCTAAAGCTGCCTATGGGGAGAAATTCTGATCCCGCTCACTTTTTTCTAAGCCTGAAAACTTTTGAGTTAGCAAGTTCAGGTTTTAGCCAAGAGTTTGGAGCATGAGTATTTCATTGAAGGAGAATATAGACCTCTGTAGACCTCAGGGACAATAATACAACCTCTGGTTTGTACAGAGGTCCTTGCTGTTGGGGCTGCTGGTCCCACAGGGAAAGGACAAGGGGGACTTGGAATTCCACTGAATTCCTGGGATTCAGTTCTGCCTTTTGAGACACTCAGACATGCTGATATATTAAGGGTCTTCCAGCTGCAAGGTGTGCTGCCAGGCCTGATTGAGCAGGACAAAAGTCACCAACAAAAATCAGCTTTCTCTGCGTTTGCTTGCATCTTTACAAGCAATAAGGGCTAAAATCCACTGTGCCCCCTTCACAGGGCGTTTTTTGTTTATTTTCGCGAGGAACGGATTTTGTCAGCTGTACTAACAGCCAGGATTGTCACACTGTCAGTCTAAGCAGTCTTCCTGCCTCGTTGGGCCGAGAGCCAGATTTTGGAGAGTGCAGATCATCCTTCTCCTGGATGAGGTGGGTGCAGCGCCATCGAGGGGTCTGAGCTGATGCCTGGAGCTTCACGGGAGCGTTTCTGTTTGCTCAGTGGCACTTGGCAAAGCTGTGGGCTGCAGTCAGGTCAGGCAGGCGCGTGCCTTTCGGGCAGGGGAAGTTAATCTTGGTTACATCCGTGTTTCCAAGCACGTTATTTCCCTCGAGAAGTGCCGAGGCACTGAGGGAGCCTGATAATTTTGCAAATAATTTGCCGTCCTTGCTGCAGACGCCATGAGGTGATAAAATAAAATACTCGAGTCCCCAGTGCCCTGCTCTTTGGATGTTTCCATGAGCATGTGGCAAAGGATGATAAATATGGAATACGTGTCCCTTTCACCTGAAGAGATTAATGACATTTCTAACTCCCCAAATAGGTGTTTCATGAAGTACTGTGTACTCCGAATGGGTTTTGGGTTTTTTTTGTTTCACATCTGTCTCCCCAGTCACATCTTTAATAAATCTCACACAAACTTTCTTTCATGTGGCAATGCTGGGTAGAGGTTGGTAAAAGTGATGGATTTCAGTATCTCCTTTTGTGGAAGCTGACTGAACAGGCTCTTTGAATGGTGGTGAGAATGAGAACTAGCCACCATTAGATATTTCTCTTTCTCCTACATGGAGAATCAGCTCCTTGTGCAGAACTAGTGTGTCCAGGTGGTTCCACATGCACGTGCCCCTCTATCCTGCTGAGATTTAGGTGTGCAGCCCACAAGCCCCCCTCGAAGGGAATACAGGATCATAGAATCACTAAGGTTGGAAAAGACCATGAAGATCATCAATTCCAGCCATCAACCCAGCACTGCCACCATGTTCACCACTAACCATGTCCTCAAGTGCCACATCCACACATTTTTAGAACACTTCAGGCATGGTGACTCCACCACTCCCTGGATGGTCTGTTTTGATGTTTTACAACCCCTTCCATGAATTTTTTTTCCTAGGATCTAATCTAAACATCTAAATATCTTATTGTGGTGCAAGCTGCTGTGTCCACCAGCTCCTTTTTCTTGCTGAGATGGGATGAGTCTCCCTGTTCCTTCTGCCTTTTTCTGGGAATCTTTGCATTCTCTGTAAGGTAATACAGATGTGGTTCTGCCAGAGCACATAACTCTAGAAAAACTTTGGCCCTCAGCAATCCTCAGGCTGCTGTTTATGGCCTGGAGGGTCTTTCTGCTTCTTTTTCTGCCAGGAGCAGGCAGGAGACAGGAGGATTGGACAGAGGCTCTGCACATCACTCTGCACGACTCCCACACCAACCCAGACCAGGCTTGGTCTGTCCTTCTGCCTTGCTGCCTGCCACTGAGAAACTTAAAAGCTGATTCCTCCTGGCAGCTTTGTAAACTTCCCCAGGAGATTCCTGGTCCTGCTTAAGCCGCTTTCTATTCTAATGAAGATGCATTTTTTCATGTCTTTCTTTTTCTCCTCGACACCCACATTTTTATGGCTCTTTGGTCTTTCCTGCCTTGCAACCACACACAATGAATTGTACATAGCTATGCAGGTGTTGGGAACAGGAGTGTATCCCTGGATTTTCCACTCTCATGGGGGCAGAGAGGCCCTGATGCCCTCTCATTGCTTCAGGATCAGCTGCAGCAGCACTACATAAGCCAGTGCTATATTTGGTAATAAATGGAATAATTTGTGTTGAAAGGGACCTAAAGCTCATCCAGTCCCACTCTCAGCCATGGGCAGGGACACCTTCCACTATCCCAGGTTGCTCCAAGCCCCATCCAGCCTGGCCTCCCCGTCCAACCAGGGCTCCAAGCCCTGTCCAACTTCCAGGGATGGGGCAGCCACAGCTTCTCTGGGAAACCTGTGCCAGGGCCTCAGCACCCTCATAGGGGAGAATTTCTTCCCAACATCCCATCTAACCCTGCCCTCTGGCAGTTTAAGATTTGCTCTCTGCTTTGACTGAAATTTAGCACAAGAGTTGGAAGGCAGAAGGGAGGGAGTGACAGACACTAAGGGAGCACTTACACAACATGTTCAATAAAAAAAATCATGCCAACAGGCACTGTTTACTCCAAATATTAAACCCAAGTGGATTTGCAGACACTTTGCCTGCCTGAAGACAAACTCTGTCACAGAGAAGAGGCTGATGAGACAAATGCAACTCCATTGCTCTCCTGAAAAATTAGCAAGTATTTGCATCTTTATAAGCTCTTATTATTAAAGGTTTTGGGTGAGTTTTCAGCCAGCTCACCGGATGCTGGCTGTCCTCAGCAGGGTCTCTAATGCACTGAGCTCTCACCAGCTGCGGGCCTTTATGGCACAGCTCATTTCCACCTCCTGTGCCGAGTACTTTTGACCACTCCTAGTGCAAAGTTTTGCTAAGTATTGCTAAGCTGTTGCTTGAGAAATGTATTTTTCTGATTAATAGACTTTGTATCTGCAAGAGGAAAAGGTTTGATTTCTGGGGATTACTTAACCTCTATCTTAACGACTTTTTCATCTATTAGCCTGTTGATTTTTAATTCTATACCCACAACCAGCAGGAAAAGAAAATAAAATGCATTCACTGAGCAATCAAAGAAGACATTAAAATAGTTTGGCCCTGTCACTTTAACCTAAGCAAAATTATTTTGATTAAAAACTATTATTTTCTGAGACACAATTTTACACCAGGATGGCTCTTTAAAGGGGTTTGCTTGTGAAGTACAGATATTTATTAAAGGCTCCCAGTAATCCATCCATAAGTCACATGGATTGGATGGGTCTGGTTGAGTTGTTAGCCTTGACTGCTTTTTAAGCCTAATCATATCCTTTGCACAAGAAAACTGAGTGTCTCATCTCAGAGTGTTAAGTTTCATCATTTTTGAGTGAAAAATGAGCTCTCTGCCGAGTAGAGAGCTCAGCCTGGCTTTTGCTAAAGCTGCTGTCAGGATCTTGCTTGCTGAGCATTTGAGGCATGACCTCAACCTGAAATGGCCCTGACAAACGCAGGGGTGAGGGCTCCTCTCTCTGGCCATTGATTTCCAGCAGCCTGAGGAGCACTAAAGAGCCCAGCTGTGTATTGGTCACGTTCTCAATTTACAGAGGGAGAAGCAGGGACAGGGAGAAGCTGAGCCTGCACCTCCTGCAAATTCAAACCTACAACTCTTCGTGTGAAATTAGTCTCTCCTAACTTTAGGCATGTCCAGTGTAGAGCCCGTATGTGAGCTCCTTGCCAAGGCTCTGTTTAACAGAAATACAGCCCATATTTACCAGTTTAGGCCGTGTATTTGTTTTGTTCCTCACAAATGTCACCAGGTTGATCTCAGTTTTCCTGAGTGCCTCATCCTGCCTTTCTTCTCCCTCCTCTGCACCAGCCTGGAGGCACCAGCGCTAAATGGAGACGTCATCCCACACCAGTCCAGGGCCAAAGTTAGGCTTTGTTCTCCCTGAAAGATGAACTCATGTCCTTAAAGAGATCTGCTTAAAAAAAATAAATTAAAATCGGGCTGACCTTAAACTTGGTCCTGCTTGCTGATTTGCATACCTCCAGAAACAGTGACCATCCAGCTGATCTGTAAGGCTGTAATTTAGGAAGGGCATTCATCCCCACAGAGCCAGCTTGTGTTGCAGCGTGGTTTGTGCTCATGATATGGGCTCTGATATTGGGACGTAATTGCTTTTCTAATATCCATGTATTATTTACACCATGCTACTGTTGCAAACTCCTCCTGACTCCAGATCTGTTGTTGCTGTAGTGTATTTATTGGAGCAATGCAAGGTCAGGCTAACCTCCACCACTTGTCTGTAAATGACCCAACTGAAACCAATAGTTTCAGTGCTGGAACACCAATGTAAGTGAGATTCAAATCAGGGACCCTGGGTATTAATTTACTCTATTGCCATATCTTGATAGATGGTTATTAAGTGCTTAACTATTAACTATTAATGTTGCTGCTTTATTTATTACACAGACATAAGTCTTAAGTGTTTCCTAGGTATTATTTTCATAAGGAGGGCTTCAAGGGAACACACAGCAAGACCAGCACATCAAAGATGATTGGATCAACAGTGACTGGGACAATGTTAGCCTTCAAACTCTAACTAGAGTTGGTTAATACCTTTGCAAACCACAGTCCAGAGATCATATCTATAAAAATATCACCCTGCAGAAAATAGTATGGGATTTCAGGTTACTCTGATTTTCTTCAAGTGGAATTACAGACTGGAATGGGCTGAGGGGTGTGTGAGGGCTTTGTTGGCTCAAAATCCAACTCAAAATATCAATGTACTCAGTTCTGGCACGCTAAGAACAGCCCAGGGAAGTGCCATGCAGAGACATTCCCAGACATATTTTATAATTTGCCCTGTTCATATTTGAGGTGATAATGTTCCTGCTCATCACCTACACATTTCTTTCCTTGCTCTGAGCACGTTGTCCCTGCCTTTATCTTTCCAAGGACACGTCCTCCACTGTTCCACATCTCCACCTGTGCTAAACACGGAGCCCTAAGGCACACAGGGGCAATCACCCATCACCATTTGAGTGTTTGATTATGGCTTGAGCTCACTGACGTTCACGTCGGATGGAAGCTGCTCCAAAAAAGCCTGATTGTGCCTTTACTAGACAGTTTGGGATGCCAGAACCCTCTCACAGCACATGTGTGCCCACTGGTGTGGTGGTGGGCCACCCATCCTGGCTGTGCAGGCAGCCCTGTAGTCACTCCCTCACAGCCATGCAGAAAATCTGGCATTAATAGCAAAATATCTCGGAAATTGTCCCCAAGCCACTCAGCTGCACTGGGTTTAGGGAGGTCCCCGGTGTAGAAGAGGGTGGTGTAGCACAGTTGCTCTGCTCTTTGCAGAGTTCAAAGCTGGCAGTGGCCTCACTCCTTCTGTGATGAAACATCATCTTCACCCCACCAACACCTCTATCTGGTTTGAACAAGGGTAGGCTGCACATTTTTCCACTTTTCTGTCTTTTTGAGGCTTTTTCTCTGGTGCTGCATACCTATCCAGGAGAGGTAACTGTTGGCAGATCAAAGGGTTGTCAAATGAACAACAACAAAAAATATAAAAATTTCACAAGCACAAATTTTACTATTCAGTGAGGATATCAGTGCAGGACCTGAGTAGCATTTTTCCTCTCATTATCACAATCAATGAGACTGAGTTGAAAAACACCCAAAAAAGCAAAACAACCCAACCCAATGGGCAGCTGCCAGACAGGAAATCCAGGATGAGAAGGATGAGCTGGGCAGGCTGGCACTGCCAACTGGTCTCATGTGCTTGGAGCATATCTGCATCTAAAGGAACGAAAATATTTTTTTCTTCATATTGATTATTCCTGTGTTTTGTTTTGTTTTGTCTTTTAAATTAGGTCCACATCCTTCACACCCACTGGGTTTCCATATAATAAATTCTGGCTCATTTATTCTCCCTTAAGCAAACTCCCTTGTCTCCTCTTCTCTGCCCAACGCTTGAATCAGCCCACACCTTCTTTACATGATTAAGTTATCTTCCACTTCACAGCTTATTCCATAACAGACTAACTTGCAAATATATGAGAGCTAGTGCATTTTCATTTCTTAAAAAATAGTTAGTAATCAGAGAAAGAATTTATGTTAGTTCTCTCTGTTTATAAAATCCATGTTGCAATATATCTTATTATTTATTAACTCCAAAGTCTGACTCAGACTGGCTCTTGCAGTGTGTCTCCCATAACCCCTTCAAATTATTATTTATATTGGAAACAATAGGCTTTGAACTTCTGATACAAAAAGTCTCCAGTTCTTTGTTCCTTTAGCTCTTTGAAGCAGTTGAGTTCACTAACCCGCTCCATTATTTGCTTCAAGGTTTGTCCTTTGGAATTTACAAAAGCCAGTAAAGCAAAGACTACTTCAATACGTGCTCACATGTAGACAGGCACAGAGAACTGGGGCAGGTAAACCAAAGCGGGGTCTGAGTCCAGTTATTTCTCTGAGCTGTGGTGTGCTGCAGGGTGAGCATCCCTGGCTGGGACCTGCTGGTCCTTGCGGCATTGTGGGCTGGCAATGCCACCCCAGCTGGGCCTTGAGCACCCCGAGACCCCCGTAACACCCCCTGTAGTACCCTGTGACAGGGCTGATAAGTTCAGTGCCTTCAGAGTTCAATATTAAGCCCTAAATTATGCTCTTTCAAAAAGACTTTGTGAAATATCTCTTTGCTGGTGGCCAGATCTCCATGAAACCGGCCCTGTAGTTATGTAGTGTTTTAATTACAGTCAAAACTATTTGTTTCACAATAGGGAGTGCAGCTGGTGAGTTGTGACCTGGGGAAGAACAGCAGATGGTGTCCTCAACGCAGGGTTTCTGCACCACATTTTCCTGAGACCCCTGCACTGACCTGATTTTCTTCCTATTGCAAAGCAGCAGTGACCTGCTCTTTGGTCAAGTGCAGGCCAAGCTGGCCACCGTGTACAGCTCTCCGCAGTCGTCCTTTGTTCCTTTTCCCAAGCAGAAAATGCTTGGGAAAGAGGGAGGGAATCTGTGCTGCGGTCTGAATGCTGAAAAGCACAAAACTCTTGCAAGGTCCATTTATCTTCAGGACTCAATATTCTCAGTTACACAGGATGGACTCCATCAAACAAACCTTGTCCGTGCATTGAGAAGGGGATTTGACTGTTCTTTGATGTTGAAAGTCAGAAACTGCAGGTTTTTTCTCTTTATACAAAAAGATAAAATGGATCTACTCTGTCTTGTACAGAGAAAGTAAAAATGAGTTAAATGGGAGAAAGGAATTTGTGGCTGAACCTGCAATGGCAGAAAATCTGATTAGCAGACAATTCTTGGTTATTTTTTGAAAATTATTTTTGTGAATATTAATATTATTTTGTTATCACTGTGTTATCATGTCCCCCCTATCTCTCAGAGGTCGATTGGTCCTTGCTGGCTTCATATTTTTTTAAAGCCCTCATTAACTCTGTCAGGGCTCTCAGCTGACTGACTTTGGCACGTAAATACCCCGGCTCCTCTCCTGGCCCAGCTCCTCTGCTGAGGGCACCCGAGACCTTGGGAAGAACCTTTTCTCTCTCAGGTGGCTTCCTTTAGGAATCTGCACCCAGGAGCTGAAGGAGGGAACTGGCTCAGCACTTCCACAGCAAGAGGGGGCACCATGTGGTTGGGGAAGAGGCTCCAGTCTGCTGGTGGGTGTGCTGGTAGGGTAGTGGTTTTCACTTTTCTGTCTTTTACACCCCAAAATTTACAAGGAGACAGACCCCACCTTCCCTTCAGAAAATGAGCTCAAACAATATTGAGTTATAATCAAAAGTTATAATGTGACTTTCTTTTTTTCTGCTGTAATCAGAGAGAAAGAAATTACCTTCAGAATCTTTTATCTCTGTAAGGAGAAAATAGTTAAAATATGCACAGAAAAAGCCTTGAGGCTGGAGGGAAGCAGCAAACTGCCATTACAGCTTCTGTTTACTTTGAGCCTGATACTGATATTTTGTAGACAGGTAAAAAAGCTACACTGGCACCATTTTTGGTTTGGTTTTTTTTTTTTTCAAAGCCTCATCACGTTATCCTCTGCAACAGAAGACAGATGACATCAAAAATGAGTGCTGCTGTTCTCTAGCACAGGTGGAAGATGCCTGTAAGAATATGCATAAATTGGGGTTAAGAGTAATGGAGTGCCCTGTTCACTCCCTGCCATAGCTGCACTCTCAAAGGAGCTGAATTTACATAAGTTAATAACGAGGAACTAAAAACTTAAATGATGACTTGGTAGCTTATGATTATAATAAGCGTCTCCAAATCCATATGATTGGGGGGTGCATAGGTTAGACTGCTGCAGCATGAGACAGGAAGTTTATTAATATTTTAAATTAAATAATGCAGACTTGAAGGTTTGTGAGGGTTCACTAGATGTTCTTTAAAGGTCTTTTCCAATCCAGACAATTCTATGCCCTGACCCTGGCCATGAGGGTTGAGCTGTGTTGGAAATCTTGATGGCAAAATGGTAAATGTTGAGGAGGTTTTTCTGTGCTTTTCCTTCTTTATTTCTCTTTATTTGCACATGAAATGGTGTGCTAGTAAATCTTGTCAAAAGACCAAGAGTAGTTACACTTTCACAGGCTCTTTATTAACTATATATTTTAATTATTCTGCTTTGTAACATCACATGAAGAAGGATGAGTGTCTTTCAAATGCACGCATGGTCTCTCCTTTATGTTTTGGAGACAATGTACAGTTCAATTTTTCAACAGTTCCCTGTTGTTTGAACAGCTTTAACATCACCGCAGAAATCCCTGTTTTGGCTCTGGGGTCTGAGGTTTAATTTAAAGCTCATCTTGGGTGTGCTGCTGGACCAAACCCAGGCAGGGGATGGAGGAGGCCCAGCCATGCATGGTCCTAATGACTCACCTCCAAGGCAGGGATTTTTTTGGGTGGGTTTTAAACATCTTGGTGACTGTTCCCTGTTGTGATAAGGGATAACGAGGGAGAGGTTTGTCCTTTGCTCTGTCCAGAGCCCCTCAGGAGGGCACAGCCTGCTCTTCTAGAGACACTGGTAGGCACTGGTGGCCTTTGTCCTAAGAGAGGAGGTTTTCTGGAAAACCTTCCAACATAAAGAATTTTCACAAAGGGGAAAAAAAAAATAAACCAGGTTAAACAGCTGAATTCATTAACTGGCTGCGTACCTAGTTATATTTATCTATCTGTCTGGATATAAATATATAGATTTAGCATGGCATGCATGTTGAAGATGTCTCTGCTGCTTGCAGGGAAGTTGGATTAAATGACCCTTAAGGGTCCCTCCCAACCCAAACCATTCCATGGGTCTATATTCAACACCACTCTGTGCTGCAAAGAGCATCAACCTCACCTCACAGGAGCCAGGAGGGAACTTCATCTGCTCTAGCACTTAAAGGGCTGTTTAGTTTGGGATGTGCTGCCTCCAGTGAGGCTGCTGTCAGCGTTATGGTGAAGAAGATAATTGTTTTGATGGGTTGATGAGATGGAGTCTCAACCCAAGTCACAGAAAGCCACTCCTGAGATGCCAAACCTGGGAACTGACCTGCTGATGGCAGGGTGGGCCTGCTGATGGCAGGGAGGTGCACTTGGTCTAGCCCTGGTGAAAACAGCAGACAATATGTCTCAGTGTGGGACCACAAGACTTGTAAAATTTGGCCTTTTGCAATTTCTTTGATGGAACAAAAGAAATTTCACAAATGCTTTCTCTGCAGAATGGGACTTGTGACTGGGATCTCAAGAATTTATGATCCCAGATCGCAGACACACAGTGACAACATTTCCCTCTACATCTCCTCCTGTAAAGGTGCCCTTATGTATATTTGGGTTGGGGTTTTTTTGTGGCAGGTTAGTTCGTCTGTTTGATATTGTGCGTCTGCTTTGATATTTCATGTCTGCCCTTCATGTGCTGTAGCCCATTGCAAAGACAGTGTTGGCTGGGCTGGATTACTTTTCTCCTTTCTATTTGTCCTAGTGCTTCAGTTTCCTGTTTACCCTGTGTGTGTGCATATATATATGCACATTATGCCAGCTCTCTCTTCTTCTGTCGTGTTGTCCTTTTCCCTTAGCAAATGGAAGTGACTGTCATTATCCTCTTTGTCTTGAAGTTCAGCTGTACAAAATCATAATGCTTATTTGTGATTGTTTAGATGGATGTTGAGGGCTGGTCTTAAAGCAGTAATTTCAGAAATCTAATTTGGAAACTAACAGCATGGGGAAAAAAAAATCATCACCTGTTTGCTTCTTGGCAGCTGTGCACCTGGTGCTGCAACGCAGAGCAGTGGGGAGGGGTTTACTCGGGAGGAAAGGACATTGAGGGGCAACTTGTCATTCTCTGTAGCTCCCTGACAGCAGGGTAGAGCCAGGTTGGGCTCTGATCCCGGGGAACAAGGGGCGGGATGAGAGGAAACGGCCTCAAGATCTGCCAGGGAAAGTTTAGATTGGATATTAGGAAAAGAATTTTTCATGGAAAGGGTTGTCAAGTATTGGAGCAGGCTGTCCAGGGCAGTGGTGGGGTCCCCATCCCTGAAGGGATTTAAAAGCCCTGTGCATGTGGCACTTNTAAAAGCCCTTGTGGCACTTGGGAACATGGGTTAGTGGTGGTCTCAGCAGTGCTGGGGGAACAGTTGGACTGATTTTGGAGGGCTTTTCCAACCTCAATTCTGTTATTTCTGCCCATGCACTTCAGTGGGCAAAGTATCCCAGGGCTGGTGTAAAACTTTCTTAGGAGTGAAAACGTTCCGTGTGTTGGGGTTTGAGTTTAGGTGCTTTTGGCTCATAACCTACATTTTAGAAAATGAAAAAATCTCTCTGCTGCTCTGTCAATACATGCAGTGACATGAAAGTGACATGCAGTGACATGAAACAAGAATACAAGTATGAAAGCAAGTTAACCACGAACTCCTACTGCAGGGGGAAGTGTACCCGTGGAAATGGAGTTCAAACAAGCACAGGGAAAAGCTTGGAAATGTGCCTGAAAACAGAAAAGTCAAGCACCTTGGTTTACCCCAGCATGATCTCTGTGTGACTGTGCCTCCCTGGGCGCCCAAAGCCAGTCTTGCTTTGACCTGGCACCTGCCAGTAGAAAATAGGGTTTTGGAAGCTGAAGCAGGACATGGCAGATAAGTGCCAGTGGAGATGGTGAACATTCATTGTGACTGAATTACATGCTGGATTCTCCAACACAGGAACCTTTGTTTCTAAAAACCCCCACATTTAGCTGCGGGTATAAATGTTGCCATCCTGTCTCACAGGTCTCAGCAGGGGCAGTAGGACCTGGAATCACCAGACTGAAATCCAGCTGTTTACCATGGAAGGTGTTAGTGCAAGTAGGTGGTTTGCTGTTCACCTGTGTTGTTACAGAATTTATTGGTCATTTTGCTAGCAGCAGGTGGCCAGGCACGTTTTGTCTTGATGTGGGGAGGCCCTGGCACAGGTTTCCCGGAGCGGCTGTGGCTGCCCCATCCCTGGCAGTGTCCAAGGCCAGGTTGGATGGGGCTTGGAGCAACCTGGGATAGCGGAAGGTGTCCCTGCCCATGGCAGGGAGTGGGACTGGATGGGCTTTAAGGTCTTTCCAACCCAAACCCTCCTGGAATTTTATGACCTGAGTTTTTGCTCAGGAGTGAGAGCACTTGTGCAGCTGTGATGGAGTCACCTGTGGACAAGAAACACAGAGGGTGCTTGGGAAAGGAACTGAGGGTACCTGGGGAGAGAACTGATGTGGTACATTTTGGGGATGCTTATTTGCATGCGTGCAGCTACTTACAGCTGTATTCAGATAAGGTGCAGGAAGCAGCGAGTCCTGCTGGAAATAACCAGATCAAGTCTGACAGCCTGAGAGCAAATCCATGGCACAGACAGATAAGGGGTATTGCTATTTCTTGGGTTAGGTCTGGATCCCTGTAACTCTGACAGCTTTTCTATTTTTTATGTCAGCTTAATAGAAAGTTTTGTATTTATTTGCTGTTATCTGAGCAAGTTCAGCTGCAATTATTTTACTTTTATCCTTTCCCAGACACACGTACATACACTTGCACTCTTGTTTCCTGGCAGCTTGTAACAACGTCTCTAATCCTCTTTGGCAGAAATCTTTTAAACTAATTCTCTCAGGAAAAAAAAAAAATTATTTGGGGTGATAATTTTATGGCTGATACAAGAATGGAGGTGAAACAATATCTGAAAGAAGAAAGTTTGGCCAGAAGTTGACTTTCAGTACCTCTTTAGAGTAGTTTGTGTGCTGCAAAGCCTTAATACTTCTTCAAGATAAGGAGCATTGGGTGGATTAGGATGGTATTATGAAAGGTAGACAATGCTACCAGAGTGACTCAGAGATTTGGTGTGAATAAAAAGAGAAATAAACCCCTTCAGCCCACGTGTGTTTAAGCAGACTCACAGGTACTGCTTGAAATCCCATATCAGAGCTTGGATAGGGCCTGTAGGATTGATAACGTTTCCAGCCCATAAAAATCTGCAGAAGGTTTCCTTTGGTTGCTTCTTAACATCAGGTCCTGGAAATCCTGCCTTGTTGTAAGCTTCCTGGGAATGACTAGTGTTTGGAAGCGTGAAAAGATGAAGAGAACACCATGTTTGTAAAGGATTGCAAACACCAGAACTTTGTTGTTTTTGTGGGTGTGTGTTTTGTTGTTGTTGGGGGGTTTTGTGGTTGGTTTTGTTGGGGTTTTTTTTTATTTTACTTTAAAAGGAAATGAAAACCCAGCGGTGTTGCATCTGTTCTCAGCTCTGCATCCTCTCTGAGGTCTAATGCATAAGATTTTCAGCTGGGCCTCATCAATGGCCGGTGCATTTTGCCCAACACCCAAAACTTCAGGGGTTTTGGTGCATGTTGTTGCTGGTGGCTCCTTGATTACTGAAGCAGGGCAGGTGATGGAGTCAGGAGGTGTCCCCAGCTTGGCTGTGGTGACCTGCTTAGTGCTCGTGTTCCTCCTGCCTACACGGGTCCTTTGGGGCGAGGACTTTCCCTCTCCATGTGGTTTCTGCAGTGTTCAGCACGGCAGGGAACCAGTCTCAGCTGGGAACAAGAATGCCTCTGCAGAGCAACTACGAAATTACAAATACAGACAATTTTCTCCCTGTTATCTGGGAACAGAGTATACAGAGGCTTTTTTGGTCCTGGCTACATTGCTAACGACTGTCTTAAAATCTAAAACAACATTCGCAGCACGGAAAGTGTTTAAGGCGTAGACCCCAGGTGTGTCTGGGCACTGCTGCCAGGAAATTTCTGTCCACTGATGTGCACGGGTGCAGCTGGACCGTGCAGCTTTTCCATCCCCTGGGAGAGGAGGGTCAGAGGCAGCCCAGGGAGGCTGCGTGATGCTTTGGCAAGCTTTGAGGAGGCTGTGGGCACATGGGAGAGGAAATCAATGACTGTTTCAGATGTAATTTGGCAGCATCTGAAGAGCTGAGTGTTTGAGCCCTTCTGGGGTTATTGAATTAGATCCTTCTCTTTAAGCGAGCGGGGCGAAGATAATTTACAGGATTGGTAATTTGCTGAAAACGTCCCCAGGTTCAACAGCACGCGGGGTTCCACAGGCCTTAACCATTGCTGCTCCTCTGGTCTCTAACCCGTGGATCTGACAGGGGAACTGGAGAAGCTGTGCCCCGAGAAGCTGTGGCTGCCCCATCCCTGGAAGTGTCCAAGGCCCGGCTGGACGGGGTTGGGAGCAACTTGCAATAGTGGAAGGTGTCCCTGCCCATGGGAGTTGGATGAGCTTTAAGGTCCCTTCCAACCCAAACCATTCCAGGATGCTATGAAATCTCTTGAAAGCTTAACTCCATTGAAGTTTGGAGGATGTGCATCAGGGTCTGCACATTTACTGTCATTACATCAATTATGGGCCTGAACTCTGAAAAAACACTTATTCCTGCTGTCGAATGCCAACAGTGGTAGTGGCTTCACTGGCAGCACTGAATTCTCATTGGGATCATACTGTTTAATGGGTGGACTCAATGATCTTGGAGGCTTTTCCCACTTTAATGACTCTATGATTCCATGTTTGCATTAAATATTAAATGTACTTGGATTTGGTAGACTGTGCATAGGTTTAAATAAAAAAAATAAAAATGGTGTTCTTTAGTTGGGTAACTTTTAAGTAAACAGAGCTGTAGAAACATCTGCTAGCTTTGATTTTAAATTAACGTATAATAGCTTACATCATAATAAATGATGTTGTGTGATTTGGATGTAATTTTGAATTTTTCAGGAAGCTCACAGCCAAATCGTTGAAGTTAATAGTAGTTCTGCAATCAGCTTCACTCTGTGTCAAATCAGAGGAGCCATTATTGAATTTTAAAAGGCTAAATTACTGTGTTGTTTGTATTAAATCTTAATGCCATTTTGGATAACAGGAATGCTTTCCCTTGGAGATATGTGCTGGATAGAGTTTCTGTTTCTGGATAGAGAAATCAAACACGGTTTCAGTGAAATTGTTTGAATTCCAATTTTAAAGGGTTTAGGTATATCCAAAAGTAATTTCAAACCTGTCCTAAAGGAAAGAATATATTCCCCAGCTTGGATATAGTGCTCTAGTAGAATTCTTTTTATGAATTAGGAGAATTTAGTGGTGCACTGTAATGACAGTAATTACAGAAATTAATGTACTGATGTGGCTTATCATTCAGGGCAGAGAAAAAATACATTTACATTTCTTTAGGGACGGAAAAGGAAGGGGAACTGCCTTGTACTTGCTTGCTTTGAGGCAGTCTTGCTTCCACTGACCACTGCTGCGTACCTGGAAAGGCTGTGTCAGCCCAAGGTGCAAATGGTCAACACTCGTGCCAGGGAAGGAGGTGAGATGGGACTTGTTTGCTCATATTTCTATCCCTGCTTTGCCAAATCAGCACGGGCAAGTGCTGCAATAAATCCATTATCTCCTCTCCCTTCCCCCAAGCCCAAAATTATCTGTTCAGAGGGTGGCAAAGCTTTAGGGCTTGACTACTTGCCGTAAGAATTGATTTGCTTTTAAGTTCTCTGAGATGTTTGAAGAAAACCAGAGATCTTCTGGAGCTTTCTCTTCTCCAGGCTGGACCCTCCAGCTCTCTGTCTCCAGAGCAGAGGTGCTCCAGCCCTTGGGGTGTTTTTGTGGCTTCCTCTGGGTTTGCTTCAAAAGGTCCCTATCTTTCCCATGAGGATCCTCAGAGATGGATGCACTACTCGTGGGAGAGAGTACTCGTGATTTCCTATAGCAAATTGCTGCCTGGTAGGTTTTTTTTTTCTCCTTCTAGAATTTTTGCCTGTCTCTGTGGTTCTGAGCCCAGCAAAGCTTCTCACGTGCAGGGGAGCACTGGCCCATGGCATCCCTGCTCTGCTGGGAGAGCTTTCCCTTCTCCCTCAGGCAGCACATAACAGTAATAGATATAATGGACTCATTTGGATAATTTAGTACTTGCTTAGTGTATCTGGTTTCTCTAGTGACACTCTGACGTTCATGCTTGACTTCCCCACCTCTCAGATAATAAATGAAAGAGGTTTCACCTTGTTGGCAGCGCTGGCGTTGGGCCCATTATCTTTCCTGACGTTGTGTACTTGAGAAATTAAATTACCTGGTTTCCTGGCTACCTCCCTAATGAATGCCATTAATTAATATGCTTTTCAAAGGAGGAGGTGTATTTATTCTTAATCCAAGGGAGAATCTCTTTCCTTGTCTGCCTGTGAGCAGAGTGCTCAGGTGGGAGCAGGTCGGTCATTTTGCAGAAGACTTGCCCATGTGAGTGCTCCCTAAACATGCCCTTTGGCTCCTATCTTGTTTTATAGTGCTTTTTTTTACAGGAAGATCTAGTCCCAAGAGCACCCAGGTTAATGAAAAGGATGATTAACTCTGCAGATGAAAGATCAGTGTAGCAAAGATGTGCTGCTCATGATGCAGTGAGAAGATGGATGGAAATGCAGTCTGGTTCTTCGGTAGGAATTAGGAGGAAAGTGTGAACCTGAAACCCTCTCCATTTTTTCCCCTTAAATCTCCTCTCCCCAGTGTAAGCGGCAGCCCTGCCTATGGATGGATATGGGCCTGTTAACACCAAGCTGGGGAGAGATGTGAAAAGCACACACCTTGGAGTTCTGGAATCATCCTTCTGGATAGAGAAAAATGTACTGAAGTAGGGAGGAAAAAGATCAGGGCTGTGGCAGTGAGTGCTGGGACGGTTGTAGTGTCCATCTGTGTTTGTTAAAAATGGCACTGGAGTGAGAAGGGGGAAGTTAGGGATTTTGGGCTGGGATGGTGCCTGGCCTCCACCACAGAATGTAGGTTTGACAGGGTGGTAGGGAATGACTTCATATGGGTGCCAAGTCCCAGTTCTGAGCTGTCCCAGTGCCTTGGCAAGGGAGAAGCTGAGTAGGACCTGGTGCTGCAGGTGCTTCCTCGGGCTGTGGTACCCGGGAGCTGTGCAGGAGCCAGCAGAGTGATGCTGGGGCCCTGCAGGGAGAAGCAGCCCCTGAATGCAGGCAGCAGTGACGTGCTGTGTGTCCCTGGGAAAAGAGTGAAGCCCTCAGGGTTGCTCAAACCTGTTCTGATTCATGTGGCGCTTCAGCATGGACTAATCCCAGGGATGCCAATGTTTCAATTCATGCTTTAAATCTCACTGTGCCCAAAACCTCGCAACACAGAGCTCTTAGGGTTCTTTACCCCTGCAGTAGTGCCTGGAGAGAGCTACTTTTCTCCTGACATCCCTGCCACTTAGCCCCTTCTGCTGCTGCCTCTCGTTGTGATCTGTGGTGTTCCTCATTGCGGGGAAAGAACTGTGTCCTTTGAAACACTTAAAGCTGATGTGAGTCATGGTCTTTTTAAGAAACACTGGATTTTGTAGTCTTCTGGCAGAACAGCCATATCAGAAATTTTAGGAGGCAGGTTGATCCCTCCTGGGAGAAACTTAAAATAACCCTGCACAAGATGATGAGGGAGGCTCACTGATGGGATGCTCCAGTTCTTGGTACAGAAGTGGCTGCTCCTCAGAATACCTCTTCTCACTTTTGGTGGTTGGGATAATCTATATTATGATCAATAGGAAAAGATGAATTGCAGTCTTGGGGCTCAATCTCTCATTCTCTTGGAATCAGCATGACTTGAACTGTTAGTCTTTGAGGAAAAAGTCTCTTCAGTAGGAAACCAGGTGCAATACCAGTAATTGTAGCTAATGCTTTAGGTAGAGCTGCCTGCACAGCTGGTTTAAATGGAAATAATGTCCTCTAAGATGTTTAGCTGATACTTTAGGCCCTCATACACTGGAGTTGTACCTGTGTACACTTGAAATCTCTGACCTCTGTGGGTCTTACTTTCTTATCACTTTGACAAAAGGCACTTGGAGAAGCAGGTGAAAATGTAATAAGTCCCTTCACCATTTTCTCATGTTGCTAAACTCCCTTGAAGAGGGGTTGGATCACGTTCTTCCCAACCTCGTGTTGCACAACTCCTTTGTTGACAGAGTTTAACTTCTCATCTTTAAGATCTCTCTCTTCACGCAAAAAGCTGCAAATAGAGATTTTTTTTGAGCTTGTGTTTGCTGAGTACCCTAGGCTCAGCCTGACTTCTTAAGGACACATAATCATAGCCATAATCACAGTTCAATCTGTTTTTAATTGTTGTTAATTAATTCTTAGCACTGCTTAAATCTTGTGAATTAAATTGATTTTTAAAAACACCTCTTTCAGCAGACTTACATACTTGTTCTTTTAAGGGTTTGGTTTTATACCAACAGCACTAAGATGCTTTTTCCCAGACTTATGGCTTCTGAAATAAATCATGGTTGTGAATAAATCATAGCGGATTACTGCACGTGTAACTTGCTAGCTGTGGGCACTGGGAGCAGATCCTACATTTCTGGAAGGAGCCTTCAAACTGGAGGCACCGCAGCTCCAGGGAAAAGCACATGAGGGCATCATATTCCTTATTTCTGTTGGAAGTCCCATCAGAGAAAAGACCTCTGGGAAATCACAGAACAGTTTGGGTACATTGGGACATTAAAGCTCATCCAGTCCCACCCCCTGCCATGGGCAGGGACACCTTCAACCAGACCAGGTTGCTCCAAGCCCCTGGTCAGGAACACTTACAGGGGTGAGGAACCCACAGTAAGGAATTTCTTCCTAATGTCCAATCTAACATCCAATCTAAACCTACCCTTTTTCAGTTTTTTTGAATTTACATTGAGTTCTGTGCTCCTGCAGCTCCTCTGGCACCCAGAGGTGGACAGGTGACATTTACTTGCCTGTGTGGCTGTGTCTCGGGAGGTGCAGGTGAGCTCCAGGAACTGCCCGAGATGCCAGTGGGGTTTGTCTTCTGATTCCTGTTTGTTCAGGCAGTGGGAGAGGCTCCATTCTGTGCTGTGGAAAAGTCACACAAATACCTATGTCGACATGGATTTAAGATCCTAGCTTCAATCACATGTTCCTGAAAGATATGGGGCATATATATATATATATGTATATACATATATATTTTTTTTTCCAGGCAAAATCTGTTAAGAGCCTTCATGCTTTATTCCTGCTTTCAAGGCTTTCTTACAATCCTGAGTGAAGCAGTTTCCCTAATCCTGAGCTGGAAATGGCTACAGTAGCTGCCGATTTGAGGCTTGCGAGGACTCTGTGTGTTTAAGCGTTTCCCTGCTGATGGATGCCTGCGGTTCCCAGGGACCAGGGACTGCTGCTCCTCTCTGTGGGACACTTAACATCTCGCTGCAGGTTGCTAGGAAATATTTCTCTTAGCTAAACCCCAATTCACCAGCAGAGGCCGATATGTCCATGTGCTTGAAGGCAGCGAGCTCGCAGCGAAACCCACGGACCCAGTAAAGCCTTTCCAGCCTGCCCGAAATTGGTCTCGGCACCCCAGCATCCCCAGCCCGCCTCTCGCTGAGCTGTTGGGCTGATGGGATCACCACGCACGTTTTGTTATTTGAGTTAAAAAAAAAAAAAAAATTAAAAAAAGGTGACGAGCAGCCAGCTGGGGCTGGAAGAAAAAAGCCCAGCTGTTGGTAGGCACTGAGGTCTGATTAAACCTGCCCTGACTGGTGCTGCGACGCCGGTCAGCAGCTCCCCCAGCACCTCCTCTGCCCAGCCTGGGGTAATCTTGTGCATCACTCATGTGCGTGGCAGAGAAATGAAATGTCTCAATTAAAAGAATCCTTTGGTATTTACTTTTGTGGCAGTAAATAAATTTGCTTTGCAAAGGAGATGGACTGCGTGTGTATATCTGTAACAAGCATGTGATGTGCTGGGCTGCAGGGAATATTTCCAAGAAAGTATCCAGAGATCGGGATAGAGCCTGCTTTAATGCCAAGATTATGCATAGGAAAAAAAATATGAAAGATGAGGCTGTGCCCCTGGTGTTGCAGATGCACTGGGTAAGTGCACTGCGTGCTTCAAACTCACCCAAAGCTCTGGTAACTGTGGTTCAAGGTGGCCCTTGTTTTCTAGATTATACCCCAAAGAAACTCACCACTGGAGGAATAGGGGAGGCAAACTAAAAGAGCTGGTTCATAAAACATCTGGGAAAGTGCTTTGCCTGTACCTGACCTGTGTCTTGATGTCTGTCCCTTGCAGCCAGTCTCCTTGCCTTCATCTCCATGGGCTGTGTTGGTCACCAAACGAGCACCTAAACACAAACCATGGCATGCAGCCACCAACTTTTATTTCTTAAATTGCCCCCAGACTTTGCAAGAAAGATGAAAAAACATTCTTCCCTAACCATAAGCACAGAACAGCACGTATTGAAAAATAACTTCTGAAACAGGAGGCTTCCCTGCATCTGCCTTGGGTAGGAGACTGGAACAAATGTTCCTTTGGGATGTGTCAGCTGTGTTGCATGGAACATGGGCATGGACATCTGGATTTTAGGGTAATCTGTGCAAAATAGGGATGAAATAGTACAGAATGAACTAAAGAAGTGGTGTGTTCATGCATTGCCTAATATTTATGTAGTAATTATTGTTACTAAGAATATAATTACTTAATAATGGGTAATTCCAGGTCTAGCACTGTACAGTTTCTACATCCTAGGAAATGAAAGGCAACAGGTGAGTCAGCACCTCAAAAAGCCAAATTTTGTCCTCTTGCATGCCACCAAATCTGCTATGATTCAAGGGGACCCCCTGGAACATGAATGCTCTGCTGGCTTCTGGCCTGAATCTTTTGGGGAGGGAGGATCTGGGGGCATCTCTTGCTGAATGCAGGGTAAGTGTACAAACCCCTGTAAATACTGTTGACAGTTGTAACTAATGGTTCTCACCGATAGCTTGGTTGCTTTCCTGGTAGTTCTTTATGCACCAATAAATCCTATTGTTCTTCTCCCAGCTGTTATTCACAAAAAGAACAAAAGCGAGATCGAGCGTTCTCGGCACATTTCTTTTTAATTAAAATAAAGCGACAGACGAAGGAAGCGTGTGGAGCAAAGTTTGAGTAAGACATGGCAAATGTCTCTTCTCTCCCATCATTTCAGCCTGTTTGATAGAGGGGATTTATAGCCGGCTTATACATGAAGTCCTGCTCCACTGCATCAGGAGAAAATGAAGTGCAAGGCTGGAGTTAGCTCAGAGGGATGGTTCTCCCTGGAACAACTGCCCCGGCGTTCCGTGTGTGCTTTTAGTGGCTCTGATCATTCTTCATGACACATGAGACATTAACTGCAATATTTCTGCAAACGTAGTTGGGTCTCTGCCCTCACTGGGGCTGCACCAGCCTGAGGCTGCTCCCAGAGGTGCCAGGAGCAACCTAGAACTGAATCTCCCAGAGCAGGAGGGGAAAAAGGCATTTCTCCTACTCTAACAGCTCTGCTGTCAAAGGCAGGTAATTTTTTTTTTTTTTTCTCAGTGGGGTTGGTTTAACACTGGCACAGGTTTCCCAGAGCAGCTGTGGCTGCCCCATCCCTGGAAGTGTCCAAGGTTGGACGGGACTTGGAGCACCCTGGGATAGTGGGAGGTGTCCCTGCCCGTGGCAGGGGGTGGAACAAGTCGAGCTTTAAGGTCTCTTCCAACCCAAACCATTCTGTAATATTGTGCTGTCAGTGTTTTGCTGCATAGAGCTGGAGCTGTTCGGAGCAGCAGCACTCAGGGACTCGATGTGATGAAGTGTTTACCTTGTGAAAGCACAACAAAGATATGAGTTTTGCTTTTCTCAGAGATTTTTATTTTTCTGAAGGCATGTTTTTATTCTGTGCTGTGGAATCCCTTCTCTTTTTCTTCCTTGCTGGAAAGGACTGCCTTTTCTGCAGCCAAAACCTAAATCCATCTCCCAAATTTAAGATGAAATATTTATGCCTGCAATTTCTGCTGTGTGCTGAAGGCTGTCCCAGAGAGGGGAAAGGTAACACTTAGGAATACACTGCGCTGCAAAGCATCTGTCTAGGGAAATGTGCTGCATCATCAAATATCCCTGCAGGATCCCTGAGATCCTTGGGACTGGCAGCATCCACGTGCCTGGACGCTGCCTTTGGAGCAGCGTGCCCTTGGTGCCTGCTGAGCCAGTCATTCCATGCCTGCTCTCAGAAGTGACATGCAGAGATGCACTCGCTGCCTTTCTGCTGCTTTCCAGAAAATAGGCACCTGAAAATAATCAGGGTATTTCAGGCACGATGCAGGTCCTGTGGTGCTGACATCTTGGGAGTTTGGCAAGTGGGAGCTGTATCATAAGGGAGAGAAGTGCTTATTTTATTTTCTTTATGATTTTAAGAGCCTATAAAAGCCATTCTCGTGTTTAATCCCAAACCTGTGCTTTAACCTACTTGGAAGCTCTCCCTGAATAATCCACTTTATGATTCTTAATAGAAAGATTTTCATTCAGCAAACAGAGACCATTAAAAATACAGTGCTTTCTAAAATATTATTCACATTAAATTGTTGGAGACTGGTGCCAAACACCTGCTAAGGAGGGAGGGACAGACCCACACCAACCCTCAGCCTTTGGGCCTGGGGCTCTCCACCCACATCTTCCCAGGGCAGTGCCACTGCCATCCTGCTGGGGCTGCACATCCTGCCATCAAAACACCTGTATTCCTGATACTCCTGCCATCCTCTCCTTCCAGCTGGGTCATGGAAGCCCCCAGTTTTAGCCACAAAGAGTTTTAAATCATGTACATTAAAGACCTATCACGGCTGAAACCTCTGACTTTCTGATAAGATAACATTAACCTGGGCAGCACACCATCAAGCAAATCACATTTAATTTATCATTTGAGGAAGCTGTGGTCTCAGTTATCCCACAGACAGAGTGGGTGGTGGCAGGAGGCTCTGTATCATCATCCTACAGCCCAGACATAAATCCAGTTCTTCCATTACTGGGATTTAATGCCAGGCTGGCTGCCCTGCTCGCTTTATGTGCACTTGATCTCCACTGGAGAAATTCAGTATGGTTTTCTGTACCACAGTTTTTTATTAAACTTAATTTTCTGTGATAACAGCACCTTTGGAGAAAAAAAGAGATTATTTTTCTTCTTTTCTCATTCCATCAGGCTTTAAATCATCAGCTCCTGACTGCAGCTGATTGATTCAATCTCATGGTGTTTGTCCTTCCCTTATCTCCCATGAGAGCCTGCTGGAGCCCAGGGCACAAATGGGGTGCTGGGCATGCCTCATGCTGTGGTGTCCTTCCAACCATGCTGTTACATCATTTATTTTTTCCCATCCCCTGCCTATCTCTCCTCAATATTTGCCCCTGGAAGTGGTCAGATGGGTATATTTGTGCTTTTGCTCTGTTATCAATCTAAGTTTTGTTTCTATTTGGTTGGCCAGCGCGGGCTGTTATCAGGGCACCTTGTATACAGCACACTCAGTGACTTCTTCTGACTGTTGTGTTTATTTATTATCAGTATCTGGAGGTTTTGGTTGGAGGTACAGCACGGTAATGGGTTGGAGGAACTGGGATGCAGGAGTGCATTGCTAATACCAGGACATCTCCAGGGAGAGGGCTTTTCCAGGGGGTGTCTGTCTTTTCTGGTCACTGTCCTGGCTGGTCAAAAGAAAAAAACCCAAACATGTAAAGTTGAGACCTCTGTTATCAGTAAGGTGATCCTGACACCATGAATAATGGAGAGGAAATACAGACCAGTGAGATATGGTTGCTTGGTGGGTCTCCTTTTTCACCTGCCCATCTGTCTCCTAACCACATGACTGGGTAGCACTGAGTAATTTTTCATGAGGTTTCTGAAGCTTCTACATGTTATGAGGAGGAGAAATGTCTTTGTTTTCCCCTGCCCTGGGCTGGCTTGTGAAGGACAAGGAGTGACTTGACCACGTGCCCTCGTCTGACCGATTTTCCAGGGAGCTGCAACCTTGATTGGCATGTCCTGATACCCTAGACCCAGATTGTCAACTGACCCCGAGAGGAGGATGAGGCAGCTCTGAAAAAAAGCAGAAAGTTCTCAGCACAGACCAATGAATAAATAATAATAAGGAAAAGGAGAAAACCCAAAGACAAGGAGAGGCAGAAGAGAGTGGAAGCTGCCTCAGTCAAGGAGGTGAAGAAAAGCAAGCAGAGGAGAAAGAGAGTGGTGTTGGGAAGGACAAGGGACTCCAGGATATATCTACGTTGAACCAGTGGGGAGGAAGGACTTTGTGAAACAAGGGCAGCCCAGCCCCAGGCAGGAAGAGGAGGACTAAAGGACTTTGGCAGCTGGAAAAGTGGCAGAAGATAAGACAAACCCAGAGTGTTATTAAAAGGGCTGGGGTGCAAAACAATGACATGAAAGAAAAGACTGAAAAGAACAAAGCAGAAGAGGAGGAAGAGGAGGAAGAAGAGGAAGAGGAGGTAGTGGAAGAGGTAGTGGAAGAGGTAGTGGAAGAGGTAGTGGAAGAGGTAGCTGAGGAAGATGGGGAAGGGGAAAGCCAGGAGAAAAAGAGCAAAAAGAAATCAAAGGTCAAGGATTCAGAGATTGATGGGGAAGTGAAGAAAAAGAAAAAGAAGAAAACCAAGCGAAGAGAGTATAGCAGTGAGGATGAGGATGACTATGAGCGCAGAAAGAAAAAGAAGAAAAAAGGCAAAAAAAGCAAAGAAAAGAAGAAGAAGAAGGGTGACAAGTCTAAGAAAGGAAAGATAGATGACAACTTTTTGGAGATGTATGAACAGGAGCTTCGGGACTATCATTCGGATTCCTCCAATGCGGCAGAAGATGACTACAACAAAAAAAAAGGTCAGTTCCATTATTCCTCATCTCACCTCTTGAGAAGGCACTGTTGGCCCTGCAAATGGCCTTGCTGGGATCCTTTCTGGGGTGCAGGCACTAGTTGGAATTCCCATGTGGGGAACATTTCTAGTTAAATAAGAATTTCAACAGTGTGAGGTGCCACTGCTGTATGAGCTTTTCTGTTTACGAAGCCACTTTGTCGTGTGTGTGCTACTGCTGTAATTACATTCTCCTAATTAATATTTGCATTGTCGGGCTGTGCAGAAGCTGCAATCAGCAGACTCCCCCTGTGTAATCAGGATCCAGAGCAGAGGTGCACAGTCCTGCTCAAGCAGGAGCAGCAGGAGCGTGCTGGGGATTTTGGCAACCAGATGGGCAAGCAGTGGAACACTTGGGATTGATGCAGAAGCAGGGGGTCGAGCGTATCAAACCCCTGGCTGTTTTAAGTAATCAAATAGGCTAGGGAAATATTGATAATAGCCTGTAAACTTTAGTACTGTGTCACTGCAGTAAGTAGTCCACTTGTTTCGTCATTGACTGCACTTGGTTCATTGCACAGTGAGCTGCGCCTCAGGTTGTGCCAGAGGAGGCTTGCATTGGATACTAGGAAAAAATTCTTCATGGAAGGGCTTGTGAAGCCCTGGCACAGCTGCCCAGGGCAGTGGTGGAGTCCCTATCCCTGGAAGGACTTAAAAGCCCTGTGGATGTGGCACTTGGGGACATGGGTCAGTGGTGGCCTTGGCAGTGCTGGGGGAATGGCTGGATGGGATGGTCTTGGAGGGCTTTTCCAACCTAAGAGATTCTGTGGTTCTGTGGCTTAAGGTTTTAGATGATGCACTCAGTTTCTTTAGAAGACCACAGTGTAGCTCCATGACTAAAAGGAAAAGCCCTTGATAGGTAGGAGGATGCTCCCAAGCACAGTGGGGTTATCTCGTTATGAGGGACGTGGGCAGCAAATGGGTAATGGAGGGGTGGTACCAGCAACCAGAAACTGGATCTTGGCAGGACAGGGACAAAACACCTGACCTCTCTGCACTGTAGCTTCCCCATCTGTTAATTAGAGTCATAACATGTCTTGTGTGTGTCAATTTGGAGAACTGAGCATGCCTAAGGAATAGTGTAAAGCACTTCACCTTTGTGGTGTGGCTCTAAGTTAACTACAGCTCATGGTTTCTGTAGCAGTTGCACATGGCTGTACCAGGAGAATAAAAATGGTTCAGCTCCTGTGATGCAGAGGAGAAGTGAGTCCCTCACATCTACACTGTATTTAGGCCATGCACAAAGCCTACTCCATTTGTGATGGCTCTTGAGGGGGAGGGAGGTTGTCTCACCTCATACTACATTTTTTTAATAGTTGAGCGATAATAATTTGCACTTTTCAAAAACAGAAGCTTCAACAAACATTTCTAATAATCTCTCCATGGTCATCTGATATTAGACACAGGGAAGAAATTGGTTCTGAGGGTGGTGAGGCCCTGGCACAGGTTTCCCAGAGAAGCTGTGGCTGCCCCATCCCTGGAAGTGTCCAAGGTCAGGTTGGACAAGGGTTCAGCTATTCCCCTTACCATGCATCATCCTGCCACCTCTTACAACTTTGAGTCAAAACAGCAGATATTTTGTGTGACTTAGTCGGAGGCCGCGGCTCCTTTTCTCCCAAAGGACCATTGAGAGAAGTGACTGTTGTTGGTCAGGCTTTGGAGAATTGTGTGACCTCTGCAAAAACCTCCCCAAAGCTTTGGAGATGTCAGCTGCCATTGGTACATTGGTGAATATTCAATAGAGATATATTTCAGTCCACAAGCTGTGTTTCCTTTTGCTGTAAAAAAGAAAAGAGAGATGTTATAAATGTTTTATAAGCAGGGAGTCAGTGGTGCCTGTGTCATCTGATGTCCTCTTTATCTCACTGTATTAGCAAACAGGAGAAGGGATCCCCCCATCACATTCAATTGATGACTGAAGAACAAGGCAAACCCAGCTCCTGGGGACAGGAAAACAAAAGATATCAAGTGACTGTGTGATAGTGTATCTGAGAAAATAAAAGCAGAGATAGCAGGCATTTTTAACTAAATTGCAGCTCTTGTCCGTCCTTGTGATTGTGGTGTTAATGAGATTAATTATTTATTAATTAGTGTTTGCAAAGTTACTTCTACAGCAGAGTAAGGAAAGCTACAGAGAGACCTTGCTGTAGCCTTTCAGTGTTTACTGGGTGCTTAAAAGAAAGATGTAGAGAGGCTTTTTGCCAAGGCCTGTAGTGATGTGATGAGGGGGAATGGCTTTAAACTTGGAGGGTAGGTTTGATTGAACGTAAAGGAGAAATCCTTCCCTGTGAGGATCATGAGGCCCAGGGACAGGCTGACCAGAGGAGCCGTGGCTGCCCCATCCCAGGAAGGGTTCAAGGCCGTGTTGGAGCATCCTAGTCTGATGGAGGGTGTCCCTGCTCGTGGCAGGAGGCTTGGGACTAGATGATCTTTAAGGTCCTTTCCAAGCCAGGCCATTCTATGATTCTATGAACTATCATTTTGTGTGGCAGAGCAAGCCAATACCAAACTGGTTGCGTTACTAAAGTGTTGATTAGTTTCAGGAGCACTTGCTAATATTTTTATGTAGGTGCTAAAAAAATCTTTGTGCCTGTCTATGAGACACCCCTGCCACACACCTGTGTAGTCCCACTGGAGAGTTGAAGTTGCCATGCTGAAAAAGGGCCTTACAAATCGGAAATGAGTGATTAAAATGCTGAGGATGGGCTTTGCAATGAATCACAGCAGCTCTTCATAGTCTGTGACCAGCCATCGACCTGCAGCAGGAATGCCACTACTCACTGGTATGGAAAATCAGTGTCATAAAGCAGATGAATGCAAATAAACCTTCTGGAGCAGGCTCTGGCTGGTATCTGAAGGTTTAGGCCCTTGCAGATGCCACCTTTCCTTTGCAGGTGTGGTTTAGCCAGCACAGGCACAGGGCTGGGGGGAGCGAGCACTTGTGCATCCCCACCTCTCCCTCTGCCAGGGCCCCAAACATATGCAGAGTTCATTCTTCTTAGGCACAGATGATCCATTTGGGATGGCTCAGTCCAGCTGGCAGCACCAAAAACAGCATCGAGGAACAGCTGTGGGTGCCAGGCTGCCAAAGGCACGGCACAGCTGATGTGCCTGTGAAATCCACACCCAGCACTGCTGCTCTGCTCACACCCCAAACAATCAGATATGAGTGCAATGGAGAGCTCAGTTTTACAGAGCTCGGTTTTATATCCTTAATTGCCTGTGGGTACCTTTTAGATGGAGTGTTTGGGTTTGGACTTGAATAGAAAACATCTGAGAGATCTGAAGAGGAACTGAACAAGTTTACACTGAGAAATAGAAGCTAAATGCAGATCAGTCAATTCTAGATATGTTTCCCCCAAGATAAGCCTTCAGTCTGGATTCAACTATCGGTATCATCCAAGGTGTCCTCTCTGAGGAAGGTGACCTTTAGAGGATGCAGGACTAGAACGTGGAATAATTCAAGAATATTTGGGGATTTTTTTTCCTCCCTTTTTCATTTATTCTTTTTCCCTTTTCCCTTTCCTCCCTTAAGAAACTAATCGAGATTCCTATGTCTTCAAAACATCCAAGCCTTGCCTGGGTAGTTCTTCACCCTCTGGTTGCAGAAAGAAAACAGAGGAGATGCTTTTGCTCACAGGTACAGCAGTTCCTCCACCAGTACATCAAATTCCCAGTTTCAGGACTGCATTGATATTTTAAGGATCATTAGTTTTGTTCCCATTTATGCTTTGTTAAATATACATTTTCCAGGCGCTCTGTGAAGCTGTTTATCATCCTGTCCCTGGGAATTTGGACTAGGATCTGAATACTCTTCCACTACAAATGCAGAATTTCCTCCATACAGATGCAAAATCAGGGTAAAACATAGTACTGAACCGTTTGTGGCTAAACACAGAGAGGGGACCAGGGCAAGCCAGTGTTTTATTCCAGCACAGGTCAATCCTACAGCCTCAGGTGAGGTGGTATATCCATCTGAGCCCCAGGAAAGCAGAGACTCATAGTGGTTTTGGTGGCAAGAGCCTCTGATCACTGCTGGGATGTGGTGATTTACTGAGGGTTTCTCTTTCAGCTGTCAAGGATGCAACCAGGGTGTAACTTCCAGATTCACAACATGTTTTCGTCTGGTTAAGGCCTCCTCTTGGCTGAGTATTGCTGCTCCAAGAAATATTTATTTATTGTCAGTACCTTGTGGGTGCAGGTATTTCTCCAGCCATTGTCAGAGGGGCTTTTGTTCCTTGCAACACAGCGACACAAAAACCTGAGTGGCAACAACTACAGAAAGACTGAAAATAAGAATTGTGGCTTTTGTTGATGGATTTACACATACTACGGGACATGCTGGACACATATCACTAAGTAGTTGTGCAGTGTTGCTATAATTGAATGTGGTTGTTGGAAACTAGGTCTTTTTGGCATTTCGCCCTCTGACATTCAGATCTGCTGTGTTTTTCAGCATCACTTTGGCGTTCTCCATTTTACAGACATCTGTATTGTAGCAGTATCTCAATCAGACTTGCTCTGTGAACTGTAAGTGTTAATTAGGACGCATTTGTAAAGAAGGAACAGGTAGGAGGTGGGAAGGTTATATCAATTAATTTTTCTTTTAATTCTTTTTTAAGGTGCTATTTGAATAGCAGTAACTGTTTGTCATGCTTGCTTAAATTGGGGAGTTACAATTAATTCATAGAATCCTAGAACCCTGGAATGTCTTGGGTTGGAGGGGACCTTAGAGTTCACGTAGTTCCACCCCCCTACCATGGGAAGGGACACCCTCCACTAAACGAGTAGGCTCCACACCCCACCCAACCCATCATAACAACATCTAAAAATGCTCATGTAAATTCAGGCAACACAAAAAACTTGTGTTTATAACAAGCTTCTGACAGACATTGTTACCCGCTTATGCCAAGCATCAACCTGAAACACGACTGGAAATCAGCTCCCAGGAGCAAAATGTGCTGATTTCTCACCCAAGAGCTGCTGAGGATGCAGTGTCACCCTGGGGTCTGCATCCTGCTGTGGGGCGGCTGTCCCTGCTCACGGCATCACCCAGGCCTCACCTGCTGCTGGCTTGGCCAGCTGTTGGCTCCGTGGCTTTGCCAGCTGTTCCCTCCTGAACACGTTCCTGTTGGATTCAGCGCCTCAGGCCAAGTAGTTTTGAAACACGTCATTGTGGGTGTGTTTTTCTCAGTGAAGACAGCTCAGCCATTCCCTGGAAACGAGCCATGAGAAATGTCTTGCCTTGCTCATGTCAGGGAACATCCAGCATCCAACCTCTGCTGTGCCTCCAGGCCAGAGATGCTGGGCAGGGGTGCACAAAATAAAGAATCTTTGGTGAAATTGCTCTTCCTCCTACCTGGATATTGAGGGCCAGGGCTGGCAGAAAGGAGAGCACCTCTTCTTGGCCTTGGTCATTCTGTGCTTAGAGGACTAGAAGAAAGTGGGGATCTTCTTAGGGTCTGGTGGCATAGGATCATAGAGCCATGAAAAGGTTTGGGTTGGAAGGGACCTTGAAGATCATCCAGTGCCACCCCCTGCCATGGGCAGGGACACTGTCCATGATCCCAGGTTGCTCCAAGCCCCGTCCAGCCTAGCCTTGGACACTTCCAGGGATGGGACAGCCACAGCTGCTCTGGGAAACCTGTGCCAGGGTTTCACCACCCTCACAGGGAAAAATTTCTTTCCAATATCCCATCTATCCCTGCCCTCTGTCAGTGGGAAGCCATTCCCCCTTGTCCTGTTGATCCAGGTCCCTGTTCAAAGTCATTCCACACCTTTTTTACAGGCTCCCTTCAGGTGCTGGAAGGCTGCTAGAAGGTCACCCCAGAGCCTTCAGTTCTCCAGACTGAACTATCCCAATGCTCTCATCCTTTCCTCTTAGCAGAGGTGCTCCATCCCTCTAACCACAGACATGACAGACAGCAGGGAATTACTTCCAGCTGCATTCTGCAGACGCGTTGCTCTACCGCCGACTTTGTTCAGTGCTGCAGATAAAATCAATTTCATATTTTACCCAGGCTGCGTTGTACAATTCCCATTGGACAGCAATGTCTAATGTTCTTGTCAATAACAGTCATTCAAAGACACCCCATGTCCTGGCAGGTCCTTCTTGACTCCTAAAGATGATTAAAGAAATGGAACAGGTTTCTATTGCGAGTGTCTCTCTCCCCCGAGGCACAGTGTTTTCCTCCAACACAATTTCAGCTTGAATAACAAAGATGTTGATTGCTAAGCTAATTCTACTTTACTGTTCCAGCAAAGAACTGAGGTGGGTTTTCCTGGTAGTGCTCAGGCAAAAGTACTCTTAAGTGCTAGCTGGAGCACCAGATGAATCAAGTTTGGCTTCCTACGGTGCATGAGAATGAAATGTTGATTTTTGCAATAGTTGATGAAGTAAAACACTCTCCAAACCACAACTACTTTGCCTGTGGGAACAGGCAGGACTTGTTCAGCTTTGGATTTATATTTTAAGAGATAAATGATAATTCAGAGCTCAAGGCAATTATAGTTGTGTGTGGTAGCACTAAGTTTGCAGGACACTTCCCTAATTCCTGTCTGTGACGTGTCTCAAAATGCAAGATACTATTAATTCTGCAATTCCTTGTATAAACTATGAATAGCAAAATGTGTAACAGTGTGCAACCAATCCAAATATTTGTGAAAAAAATCCCTCTCTTTTGCTTTGAATAATTAATTTGGCATCCATGTCAGACTCAAAAGCTGCTTTCCATGAAGCATATAAAGAGCAAGCAATCTCTCATAGAGTGTGAGGCCCAAATCTGCTCACAGTTTTGAGGTACAAATCCAAAGTCATTGTGCTCAAGTCAATGGAGTTAGTCAGGATTTGCTTCAGAGTGAATGAGAGGAGAATTTGACTCATTTTGTGTATGACAAGAGATTATTGCACAAATTGTGGCTCGCTAAAAACAAACAGGCTCCGATTTAAAAGGCTGGTCTTTGCAGTGGGCAAAGGATGGTCCTGATTAAAGTGTAACCATAATAAGCATTTAACTGTTGTGCTCATTTGCACAGAGCATCGTTTTGGCAAATGTAACCTGTAACAGTCAGCACAGACCCTTAAAAACTTCCAAGTGTTTTGCATAAATGTCAAGGTACTCTTCAGCTGCTCCAAGACAGACACATTTCGAAGTGCTTCAGTAGAAGCCAGAGTGATTGGTGCTTTACATGAATCAACATCAAGTGAATTTTGAGAATAATCAGTGAATTCCCAGCTGGAAGTGCAGCGAAGTGCAAACAGCCATTAGTGCTGCTGAGGTAAATGCATCCTACTAAACAGATGCATCTGAAGGTAGCTCTGAGACCCATAGCTTCACTAGCTGGTGTTGATTTGGGATTATAGTCAAGATTAATCACTGAATCCCTCAATGGCTGAGGCTGGAAGGGACTACAGTGGGTCCTCTGCTCCCAGCTCCCAGCTCCAGCAGGGCCATCCCAGAGCACACGGCACCAGAGTGTGTCCAGAAGGTTCTGGAATATCTCTAGTGAGGGAGACTCCACTCCTTCTCTGGACAGTCTGTTCAGTGCTTGGTCACTGCACAGGAAGGTTTCTCCTCTTGTTCAGGTGGAACTGCCCGGCCATCAGTTTCTGCCCATTTCCTCTTCTCCTTTTGCTCTGCATCACTGAGAATAGCCTGGTCCATCCTCTGACACATCCCTTCAAAAACCTGCAGTTTCTGCTTTCCCTCTTCTTTCCTCAAACTCCTCACTAGCTTTTCTGTCTTATTTCATCCTCCTTATCCATCCTTATTTCATTCTGCTTAATCATTCTCAATTCTTTTTCTACCAAGGCCCCCTCTTGCTAGACAGAAATTAGGCACCATCTCAGTTCTCCATTTTCACTGTATGAGAACATGACCTCACAGGACACGCAGGTGCTGCCATAACTGGTGCTGAGTATTCCCACATTGTTGAAATCAGAAACACCTGAATTTATCAGCCAAAGCACTCTTTAGTCCTGGAAATACTCCTTTCTTGGGCAGCTAATGGAAGTTTCCATGCTCCTGGCTAAAGGATCTCGGTCTGCACTTGTCAGTCCTTACAGCTTTACAATAATTTTAGGAATCATTTTGAAGCAAATGTTCCTCTAGTCTCACCATTGAATGGACGGATTTATAGTATCAGCTCTTTCTGTAAGGCAGGGAAAAGGATGTGTTTCCAGCAGCGCTGTAATGTAACTTCATACTGATTTTATGCTGTCTATATCTTGCACTTGAAATGACCATTTTTGAATGCTTATTTTCAACAACAAAAAAAAAGTAGTGTCTGTAATTTCCTTTATTGAGCCTGAGAAAGCAGAAATAGATCTTCAGTTCATAGCAAATCAGCCCTGTTTAGCTTACTGGAACTTTCCCTGGCTTCTGAAGCCTTCGTGCTGGAGAGCTGAACAGTGGAGTCAGCTGGGGATTCAATATCTACCAGAGGAGATAAGTGAGCTAAATTCCACTTGATTGAGATAATATTTGGAACAAAAGAGTCTGTATCAGTAACTGTATTAAAGCTTTGTATTGACTCTGCCTGTTCCATTGGGAGAAAAGCAAGATTCGGAGGCTGGGCTGAAAGTCAAGTATTCCCATACTAACACTTCAGATTTCTGTAACTTGGCCATGATCTGAACACTCAGAATAGACTTACCTCGACCTTGGGGCGGGGCTGTTTGTCATTTAAAACCCCCAAATGTAGGTGTCTTCCTGTGAGCAGAGGTCCATCCAGTTTGGGGTCCAGTGCTCTCTCTTTTGCTTTGGTGGCCTCTCTCTGGGGCTCCTCTGCCCAGGATGTGCGATAAACTCAGCCAACACTGCTAGGAAAAGCACTGAGGAGTACCACAGATCAGGGAGGGATTTGAGTTGGAAGCGACCTCTAAGACCATCTAATTCCAACCCTCTGCCAATGGGCAGGGACACCTTCCACTAGACCAGGCTGCTCCAAGCCCCACGGCAGGAGCATCTGAATGCTGGCTTCATCACCTGACCTTGCAGAGCTTGGGTGAAGACCTTTGGGGCATCCTGTCCGTGTCTGGAGGGAGGAGAATGACCAGCAGCAATACTTCACATGGAACATGGGAATGTCTTGGTTTACACCTTATGCTGGACCAAGAAAGAAAGAGGGGCATCATGGGTGCAAAGCCATCCATGGAGAGGCCAGGAGACCTCTGCCAAAGTCCATCTCAGTCTGCAAGAACAGCAGGAACGCCTACAAGAAGCTGGTTTTTACATCACAGAAGCCAAACGTTGTTGCAAAGCTCTGAAGGAAGTTCATGTTTCAAGTCCTGTGGACTAAGATGGGAGAACTGTAAACTCCTGAGGTAGGCAGCTGGTAAAAGACTGCAGTGTCTGCTTACAACTAGGGTCTCAGCTGACTCTGTGGAGGAGACGTCAAAGGGATTGAGCCAGCCCTCCCAAACTCCACTCTGAGAGCAGGTCTTTTCGAGGAGCCAAAGGTTTCCCTGCTATAACACTCAATGATTTAGTCAGACAATTAAAAGCAAAGCCACTACACACTGACATCTCATCAGTGAGTAAGGGAAGAGGGAGACTTTGTGGATGCTCGTGGAAACTTCAAGTGACCATAAAATTCCTGTGGATGCTCTCTTTATTTGCATTCAGTGGTTGCTTCCATTGAGGAGGAGACTGAATAGCAGGACACGATCAGATGTAGAGTGTTATTCCAAAACCTTGTTCTATCCTGAAAACTTTGCCATAATTTTTCTTTAGCTGTTGGACTGAGCAACTTGGTTGAGTGGAAGGTGTCCATGGCAGGAGGATGAGAAATAGATGATCTCTAGGGTCCCTTCCCACCCAAACCATTCTGTGATTCTAGGAAAACTTAAACTGGCTATGTCCATCAGTGTGAAAGGGTGGGAAAATAGAAACCCTTGTATTTCTCTAATTTGCAAAGAGATATTGCAATTCTGCTGTGGGTTGGTTGTTGGGTTGTGGGTTTTTTTACCCTTCCATTTGAAAATGTAACAGGATGGATTGATTATTTCTTTTCAACTTTGCCTGGTGGTAAGCATATATTTTATGAGAAACTGATGCAGGTGAAAGAAAAAAAAAAGTGAAAGTGCAGGTGGCCAAACTGATTTATACAGTGCCCCAGTTAGCAGTGAACTGGGAGATTCTGGACAATTTGTGTGGGTATTTTCCACCAGTGGAGGCATTTTGAGGGCTGACCTCTTTGCACCATGGAGTAAAATCTTTGGTGAACATTAATGTTCATGATTCAGAAAATAATCATGGGGGTGGACCCTCCATGGGAATTCAGATCTTTTGAGTGGTGAAGGGTGTGAAAAATAGGGGCTTAAAATGAGAAGATTAGAAATACCATGAGGTCATTCAAAAAGGAAGTAAGAAGCTTGGTGGGAAGGGAAGAGGTATGAAATTTATACAATACTTGAGATATTGAACTTCTGTATTTTCTTAATGTTCCCTTTCAAAACTGGAGCATTGAAATAGTACATTTGATTCTTCTAACCTGGATTCCAACCTTGGTTACAGAACTTCCACAGATATCCAATTTCAAGCTTTTTAGTTAATTCAGTTTTATCATCCTAAATCACAAAGTACAAGTTGTTTATGCTTGGGATTTGCTAAGACTGGACATGTTATCCATGTTATGCAAAGCCAGAATATCCGATTATTCAGAAACAAACTCATGGGGTGGTTATGAAACGTCACTTAACCTACAGTTCTTGTTGATTTATATCAGGGACACTGCTCCCAGCAAAGGGGCTTGGGGTACAAAATGCTAATCCCCACCCCAGATCAGTGCCTTTTCTGCCTGCTGGGTTCTCAAGCTGCAGAGATGCTCACAGCAAAAATGACACCCAGTCAGGGGCTGATTAAAAAAAAAAAAATTAAAAACCAAATAAAGGAAACAATCCTGAATCTACACTTCTGAACTTTTATGCCTTTGAAGACAGTGGCTAAATAATCTGCATTTGTCTTTTCCAGAAAAAGCCAGCATCAATATTAGTATTAAACTTCTATTTTCTTCCTGCAAAGGAAATATGGGCCCTGCACCTATGACATCACTGCAAAGATGTGACATCATTTATTTGCTCTGCTGGCCACCCAGCTGTAATGCTGGAGAAGGGGTGGCAGGGCTCCTTCCCCCTTCCAGCAGTGCACTGTGACACATGTCAAATGCAGTGATGTGCTGCTGTCACCAGCCCAGATCCCTCTTTCGTCCCTCAGAGCAAATTAAAATGGTTCCAATCACAGCATATGCCTGGTAATGACACGTGCTAATCAAGCAGGGCTCAGCACATCTGTCCTGGTAAAAACTGCTCACCCATGTGCTGCCTGCCCACTGCTGGGCATGGATGCTGAATTTGGGGTTGTGAACCTAAAGAGCAAATTTGTATCTACTCATGGGTTGTGGTTTTTTGTAACTGAGACTCCCGCTGCAGAAATCAGATGAGGGGTTTGATTTTAATGGGGGGCAAACTGTGCCTTTGTTGATGGTCTTGTCTTATACGACGTTCTTGTGTTTCATCACCTCACTTGCTTGGACTTGAAAAGTGAAAGTAGATCAGTCCAGCTTGCACCCTCTGTGAGGAAATTGAGCCTAGATGTAGAGATGAGGTGATGTCAACACCTGCAGAGGTGCAGCAGACCGGTTCAAAAATGGGTTTCACTTGATGGGCAGATATAACATGACAGACTCTGCCACATAGATTCTGTAAAGTCCTAGCACTTCTCTAATGGTAAATAAAAACTCACTAGAAAACCTGACTTTGAAAGGTCTCTGTGAACTTACAGATTGTTGGGATGGCTGCTTTTATTCCCCTTTCACATGAAAAATGGCTCTAGCCACATGCCTGCCCGCCAGCACAACGTGAAACACAACTGACCTCACCCCTGAAAACAGGAACAGGGTCAAATTTTGCTGAGCCTCTGTGAGGAAAGAGAAGATGATGTCTTAAAAGTCCTTTTCCCTACAAAAAAGCTTATAATCATAGAATCATTAAGGTCAGAAAAGATCTCCAAGATCATCAAGCCCAGCCTTTGACCAAACACTGCATTGTCAGCCGGACCACGGCACAGAGCGCCACGTCCAGCGGGTGAAGCTTGCAGAGGGATGCTCAGCTGCAGCAGTGCCTACAGGATGCTCTGACAGTGATGAACACTTCCACGGTACGGATAAGTCATACCTCTCTTTGAGATGATCAGGCATAAAAGGCTGCTCTAAAAGAGCCCAGCAATAACATGACGTGAGCTCGCTGTTTCTGAAGCAGAGCCGATGCAGCCAAAGACCCCGGAGCGCTCGGCGGTGACTCACGGGGGCAGGGCGGACTGCAAACCTCCCTCCTGCTAATGGCTAATGCAAACACCTCCTCTGCCTCTCCCCGCTCTGCCAAACATCTCCCGTTGGCATGTGGGAATGCTAACAGGAGGAAGGTGAAACGAAAACACTGCTCATACATATTATTCATGTGCAAGCTGTGGATGCCATGCTCTTTCTGATATTTTTGCAAACAAATCTCCTCTTCCTTTGGGCCTGCAAATGAAATGCACCAAGTCAAGGGATTCGTAAAATGTTGCTGAGCACGGATCACAACTTACTGTATTTATTACAATAATGTCCCCTTTCCATCCTATTTACATTCATGGAAAGGTGAGATTAGAAAAATATTGCACTATTTTTTTCTGTCTGAATGTAATAGAACCGATGGAAAGGAACACTTTTTAATCAGTTTTACATAAGTGCCCTGGATTTCACTCTTTTGGTTGAAATAGTGATTAAATTTCTTCTTTATGATGTTTTGAGGGAAGAGTGTTAGTGGGGAAAAACATTTGACGCTCAGAGCAGAGATTCAATACATTTTTTGTCTCTTTAGAATATCTATAGAATAGAAGAGGTATGTGAATAGAATAGATATGTGATGTAGTGAGGGAAAGATAGACACATAACAAAACATATACCAGTTCTGATGCACCCATAAAGAAGGATATTTTTACACCATTAGTTATGAGAAATCACTTATTTAGCAGTCAGGTTGTGCAGGATGAAATGATGAAAGTTTAGCCTTTCCTCCAGCTTACAGGTCTGAGGTTGAAATGTTGTTATTAGATAATGAACATCATGTTGTCTGGGGACAAAAATGGCCATCAGGGTGCTAGGTTTGGCCAAAGGCAAAGTTTTATAATTTTTTCCAGTTCCTTCTCTACTGAGCCAACCAAGACATGTCCTTCAGTAAGGTAACCTGTTTTCAAGCCTCAAGCCTTGTTCTAGCGTCACTCATCATCCTAAGAAATGTGTGTCTCACTGTTATTTGAATCTGTCTAACTCTGCCTTTTGGCCATTGGATCTTGTCATGCCACTTGAGTAAAAGGCACTTTTTGACTTGCGTGTCTCCCAAAAAGATAGAGATGTGTGTAAATAAAGTTGTCACTCAATCCACTACTTGGGAAGATAAATAGGTAGAGCTTTGAGACTCTAATTTAAGTGTTTTCCTGCCTATTGTCAGGGAACGGTTTAGGTTCAATACTGGGAAAAGGTTTTTCCCCCAGAGGGTGGTGGGGCACTGAGCAGGCTCCCCAGGGAATGGTCAGAGCCCCAAGGCTGCCAGAGCTCCAGGAGTGTTTGGACAATGCTCCCAGGCACAGGCTGGGGTTGGATGATCCTTGTAGGTCCTATGAGAGACTCAAAAGATTGATGTCTCGTCAACTCTTTTGGGGCCTTACAGCTCCCTTCCAATTCAGGATATTCTGTGATTCTCCCCATGATTTACCATTTTGTCTTTGGTAAAGTCTCCAGAACTGGTTGTAGTGATGTCTCAGCTTCAATACAAATATCTTATCAGAGCAAGCAGGAGAGCGTGCATTGCGCTGACATGTGCGTAAATGGAAAGTGGCTCAACAGCTTTAACACTTCACATAAATTCATCTGCTGTATGTAACACGTGCACATGCATTACGGGAGGGGAGGCAGCATGTTCACAGAGGAGTGTTTCATTTGCAGCAAAATCTGTCCTTACTCAATCCCTCTCTGCCCATAGAGAGCGTCTCCAGCAGTTTTAGGTTGATGTGACGATTTTCGACAGCTGGGTTGGCTATGCCCTGTCCAAGAAATGGGTTTGTTTGGGTGGTGGGTGCACAGATCCAGCTCTGGGGTCTGTCTTTCAGCTCAGATTTGGTGATGACTTGGATCTCTGATGAAGAGGGTGAGGGCTTCTTCCTGTTGTCCTGACGTTTCTTTTCCCCATCCACAGTTTATGAGGTGGTGACAGTGACAGGAGATGTCCGGGGAGCGGGAACTGACGCCAATGTCTTTGTCACTCTTTTTGGAGAGCACGGGATCACTCCCAAGACTCATCTCACAAGCAAGTAAGTGTCTGGAAGGAAATCTCTATCCTTGAGGCCTGTCCTTCAGGGAGTATTAAAGCATTTTTATGAAACATAATACCGTGCTAATGGATGCAAGGGAATAAATCTAAAAAGTATTTTGAGTTCACTAGGGAAATCTGAATTTTTGCCATTGCATATTTCTTACCCAATCCCTTGCAAACCTGCATTCCCTTCTGTAGGTGGAAATCCATATTATATAAGGCTCATACTTGCAAGGTGTGGGGATATTTGCTTTTCTTAAAGCTTAATTTAGGAGCTCCCAATTTAGGAGCTGAGAATATTCATTGCTTGTTGGAGTGGGCATGATGGGCTACATTCCCATGCCTAGATCCCACTGAGGTCTCCATGCTAGTCAGGTACAGACATAAGTGTCCTTGAATGATTCTGCGGCGTAACTCAGTGGGTTTGAAGTAATGTTGATACATAACCACCTACAACCAGCCATAGGAAATCTGAGGCAAGCAGAAATGGAAGAATTTAAACTGATTCCTAATTTAGACTGCTTCCATCCTATCTGCTCTATGCCTTGCTCTACACCACTGTGGTTGCACATCGCTCTAGTGGCCCTGTTCTCTTTTCCTCCAGCTGATGTCAATGCCATCCTACGGATGCAACGTCTCATTCCTTATCACTGTGTTGAACTTAGTGAAAGCCGTATTTCATAATTTAAGAACCTATTAAGAGGCTTTTGACTCTCTAAATAGCTTTTTTTTTTTTTTCAAATTCAGAAAGTGAGCATCAGGGCCAGCAGGTGCTCATTTCCCATGAAAGCAAGATGACTTTTAACAAAGTCCCACCTCTACATGTACTGATTTCCCCTTAGCCAGGCAACTGCACCAAGATAAAGCAGAAATCCCTTCTCCAGGGTCTAGAAGAGGCTGTGTGTCTCTGCTTTTCAGTGTTCTTATTGTTTTGGTTTTCTTGAAAATGTGTTTCAGAATTATTAATCCTGTGCTAATGTCACATGGTAACTTCACATTTTCTCCATTTCTACAGCACCGACAAGAGGTACCTGCAGCTATTTTAAATTTTACCCTCAAAAGAGCTTCTCTTCCCAGTGAAACAACTCAAACATGAGAGTCTGTAAAGAAAATGATATGGGAATGGTAAAGAAAATACATGAAATTTCAGCCCTGTTTGCCATATTTGAAATTCAGAAGTCAGAGATAGGGAAAGGCGTTTTGTTATCCCAGCATCTCTAGAAACACCAGGAAGAGCTTCCTGACTGTATTTTATATATCTGTACGAAATGCTTTGTTTCCGTTCTGTGATTTTCATCCAGATATCCCCATGAACTGTCACAGCAGGGTGCCATTTTCCTTGATTTAACAGAGAAGGAAAACCGAGGCAAGGAGGTGGTAAAAGAGGACATGGCTCCATAGCAGGTCAGTGACAGAGCTGGGAGCAGCAGCAGCAGCTCTGCTGGGGAAAGAGCTTTCAGCCTCCAAACCCGCCTCGTAGTATTTGGCAAAGCCATCAAAGCAACATCTGCTTTCCAGGGAGTTGTCTTGTGGTCAGCATTTACATAAATAGCCATTTCATTGGGAAAGCAGTTAAATGCTCACGGCTTTGGAAAGAATCCAAATATTACCTTAAAGAATTAATAAATGTACTGTATGCCCTTTAGAGAAGAAGTGAAGAGATCTCCATAGCAGATTTCTCAATTAGCTGTGTCCTTAAGCAAGCCACTGGTTGTGCAGGTGGTCTTTGCTGGCACTTTGGATGCCTGCTCTTTCCTCCTGCTCTCACCACTTTTATTTTGTGAAAGGGAAAAAGAAAGGACACACAGCGATTATTTTAGGTTGCAGCAGCAGCATTCTGAGCTTGCTCAGACCTGAGTTAGCATTTTTGGGCTTGGTCCCTGTTGCTGTGGAGAGCAGATGGCTGAGGTGTGGTAAGCAAGGATGAAAGGCTTGGGAAGCCAACCTTCTGCAGTTCAGGGCTCTTAAAGCTGGTCCCGTAGGAGGTGACCGCTAGAACTGCAACTACAGCTTTCCACTGGGGGTTTCCCAAACATCAGCAAAATTTCTGTGTCTCTAAGCAAAGTCTGGCGTGTTACAGTGCTTCATCGAGGAACGGCGAGAAAAAAGCTGGTCTGGAGGTCGGAGTGTCTGCAGATCTGCCTAATTGCTACTCTTAAATAGGAAGCAAACCATGAAACAGTCAGTTTGCCCCCAAATTTGTTATGCAGCTTTGTGAATATGGCAAAAGGATGGAATTTCATGCATCTTTCAACTAAATGTTTACATGAGTTCACTTATGACTGCAAATGCATGACATTTTATAGGTGTTTCCATTTCCCTGTGTATGACAGACAGCTAAAATATCATGCATTGCCTAAAGATTGTACTACCATTTCAGCTTCTGGTTAGAATGGGTTTTTCCTGTTTCTTTCCTGACTGTGTGCTGATAGTGAAAGACATGACATTTCAGGTCTTCTTTGTCATGTGTGGTAAAGGGAAGACGTGGCAAGCTGATGAAATATTGTTTTTAACATTGGTCAACAATAAGGTAACTGTGAAAGGCATGACTTTGTCACGACTTGTCAGGAGGAACATCAGTTCTGGAAGTGGCAGCACTCAAAATCTGAGCCAAGAGATGGGTACCTAAAGGGAGCCTACATGAAAGGGAACAGAGTGACAGACAAGTGAGAATGGCTTTAAATTATCAGAGGTCAGGGTTAGATTAGTTCTTAGAAAGAAACCATTCTTGGCTACGAGGATAGTGAAGCACTGGCACAGGTTGCCCAGAGAAGCTCTGGCTGCCCCATCCCTGGAGGTGTCCAAGGCCAGGCTGGACGGGGCTTGGAGCAACCTGGGATAGTGGAAGGTGTCCCTGCCCATGGCTGGGGGTGGAACAGGATGGGCTTTAAGCCCTTCCAACCCAAACCATTCTGGGATTCTGTGATTTATCTGGGCAAAGAGACTTAGTGAATTAGTGTTGAGGGCCTGGGAGGGACTGGAACGTGTCCTCCTTTGTGGTCTCTGTCTCTCAGTGTGGGGGGGTGCTATCACTGGTGCTGGATGCGGTGGATGAGTGCTGGCAAAGTCTTGCTTGGGCCCAGCAGCTCTTGGCAAAATCGCTTTCCAAAACCCAGTGCACACAACTCTTCAGTTCCCCATCTGCCATCCTGCACCAGCTACAGCTCAGCCAGAAGCTAAAAGCACTACCACACATGAGTTTCCTTCCACTGGCTCCATCACAGACACATAAGGGAACACCTAGGCTTTGCTTGGGGGTATTTTGACAGTTGCCAAGACCTTTCCTACAGGCATGAATTGATTCTCTATGGCCCAACACTGACCAAAGAGTGCTGATCCTCCAAAGTCTTTTATTTCTCCATTTTCATGTGTTTCCACCAGGCTGAGCCTGGGGAAAAAATACAACACTCAGCTGGGAGTTCCACTGCCAGTTCATTGACAGTGTTTAGTCCAAATCGATGTATTTCTTACTAGTGTGACTGAATCCATTTTTCAGTGTCAGTCTTACTTGGTCCAGCTCGGGACAACTGCAAATAATATTCATGGAGAGATTTTTTTTGTGAGGGAAAAAAAAAAAGAAGAAAGACTTAAGAGAAGATTTAGCAGCTATGGCAATCTGGAAGGAAGATGAAATAATTGGTGACAGCTGGCCTCTTACTGAATTCGTGGACAATACAGAGGTTTGGGTTTTTTTTAAATTTCTGATGCTGAAGACAATTAATTGGCAGTCTCTTCTACCTGGTCTTGGGTGACTATACAGAGCTTTTCCTGTTCCTAACGCCAGCAAATACATATGAATTGCAGAGTGTGTACAGGATGGTCTGTAGAGGATGGTAATGCTTGTAGCTCTAATACCAGTAAGCCAAGCCCATTTGCAGAAGATCTGATTTTCTTGTTTAACCTCTTCAGAATAAATAAATAAATAGAAGAAAATGAGCTTATTTACTCTGAGCAGTTAATAGAATAAGTTAGGAAGGGTTACATAGTTGGTGCAGAAAGGGCTGCTCGGGTTAGGCAGTGGAGGAACCCCAAGTGCAGAGGGGGAAGGATTCTCATTGATGCCGAAGCCCTGCTCCAGAGATGAATTGCAATCCTTTTCCTTTAATGCCATGGGAAGTTTCCCATTTTAAAGCTGTTTATGTATCTAACTGTGCTCTGATTTATGTCTGTACAAATATGCAGCACTTTCAGTGTGCTCTGAAGGCTTAATGGGCTGGGACGGCGTGAAGTAACGGCACATTTTGGAGTCCACATCCACTTCCAAAAAAAGAAACTATGTGGGAATTCTTTTTTCTCCTCTCTCTTGCTCAGCCTTATTAGCCAGTCTGTGTCCAGTATTTCAGGAACAAAATACCTGAGAGGGTGCTTAGATGACAGTGTTGAACAACCCAAATATAAGAGTGAGTAGAGTTGGTGTATGTATAAATTATAATCTACCGGCAGCTACGCACATAGCAGCTGGTGGTACATCTACAAGGAAGGTCAAGCCTTAGAGAGAAAAACAGGATTTTGCTTAAAATAGCCAGACTTTTAAGGGAATTCAGCTGCTAGACCCAGGTCCCTGCTGATCAAGTGTCAGCTGCATTTTTCAGACTGTAAGGCCTGGCCAGTTTTTCCCCTTGGGATGAGTGTAAGGTGTCTTCCTGGGACAAACTCAACCATTCTGTCTTGTGCAAAATCCTTCCCCTATCCCAACTCATTAATGTCAGTCTTAGAAATGCCTGAGCTCATTCGTATCAAAAATTAAAAAAATATTTCTCCATGTGAATGGGATGAAAATTTTCAACAGAATAAAATTTGCCCCCAAATCTGGCAAAGCGAATGCAATTAAAAATGTAATTTAATACTGTGAAATACTGAGCAACCTTTGCGCTGTTACTGGTGGCACTGTTTTCTTTGTATGCAGTTTCTGTAGAAAATAACAACCAAACTGCAAATAACAAAGACGTCCCTGCTCACAGCAGCAGGATCGGAAACAAATTATCTATCACGTCAGGCCATTCTATGATTCAACAATTCTGTGATAAAACATAGTTAGGATTATCTAAATTAAACACCACTGTTTTATTTGGTTTATGAGAATCACACCACCAAAGATGAAAAACTGATATTAAGATGATGCTGCTCCGTGCAGTCTGTAATTAAGGCTGTCTAAATCTGTACCTGCAATGCTTATGGATAAGGCAGGGTCTGTTTCAGTGTGTCCTATGGCACTTTATAAAGTTTTGGGATAAACTCAGGCTCCCACTGTTTTGGGCTGGTGTTTGGCTCCTGGGTGTCATCACACTGCTACAGCCCTGAGCAATTCATCTCATCCAATTAAACCCTTTCAAGCGGGACTGTTCTTTCACTAATTTTTCTGTGCTTGTTTAAGCAGGATTCATTCTGCTAGTCAATAATGTCCTTGGTACAGAGGCATTGACAGTGGCTGTGCTTTTCTGCTGGTTTCTTTTCCATCTGGAGTGGTTTTGGACGTATGCTGCCTCACGTGGTATTTCCAGCCACCCGCTGACTGATGCTGTCAGCTTCATGACAGCAGTCTTGGCTAAATATTTGCAGAACAAACTCCCTGGAGTATTTGTTGCTCCAAGAAGGAGGTTAATGATGCTGCTATTGGAGCTCTGAGTTAAGAGTAAATATGGTTTGAACATATGGGGGTTTTCTGTAGTTAAGCTGTTTGTTAGTTTGTACAGGGCAGTGTCCTCTCTCCAGGAGTGATCGATAGTGGACACGTAGGGAGGGACAGAGGGATGAGGCCAACATGTTGTCAGCATTTTTCCCAATACCTTTTGCATCTTCTGGCAAGATGCCATCTTAGCCAGAGGCCTGACAACAGAGATTGACTCAGCCTATAATGTATATTGGACAACCTGAGGATGAGGAAAGCTGTCTGTACTTTCAAGACAAGAAAATAGGGATTGACCAGTGCTTGTCCCCTGCCACCTTTTCATGCCACTTTTACAGATGGTGCTGGCTGAGGGGTGGAAGTGGAAATCCTACATGAAAACAGAGTGTGGAGAGAGCACATTATATCAATTGCAAATATGTGGGGAGAGAGAAGGATTCATTGTGTGTTTTGGGGAAGAAATTTCTTTTTCCTTCTTGTCCCTCTCAATTCACCTCTGACACAACTTGAATCCTGTGTTCAGTTTTGGGCTTCTCACAAGAAGAAAGACTTCATGTCCAGGGAAGGGGAGGGAGCTGGGGAAGGGGCTGGAGCACCAGGAGCAGCTGCGGGGGCTGAGGGGGCTCAGCCTGGAGCAAAGGAGGCTCGGGGGGCCCTTCTGGCTCTGCACAACTCCCTGACAGGAGGGGGCAGCTGGGGTGTGTTGGGCTCTGCTCCCAGGGAACAGGGACAGGATGAGAAGGAACGGCCTCAAGCTGTGCCAGGAGAAGTTTAGATTGGATATTCGGAAAATTTTCTTCACCAAAAGTGTTGTCCATTCCTGGCACAGCTGCCCAGGGCAGTGGTGGAATCCCCATCCCTGGAAGGATTTAAAAGCAGTGTGGATGTGGCACTTGGGGACATGGGTTAGTGCTTGATGGCTTTGGCAGTGCTGGGGGAATGGTCGGACTCAATGATCTGGTGGGGCTTTGCTAACCCAAATTATTGTGTGATTCTACGATATTCTACACTACCCAGTTCTCTGTACTGCATGAGCAGCTCCCCTCCCATGACCTAGCAGGTGAACCAAGTAGCATTTATTTTTTCCTAGACAGTGGCAGGGTTTAGGATGGTTTGTGCTGTATGACCTTCCAAAATCATCCCCAATACCCAGCTCCTCCTACTGCTGCTAAACATCAGTGGCAGGAGCAGACAGATCTGTGGGCAGCATTTCAGGGAGATGCAACCAAGAACTGACTTTCTCTAATGGTTTAATGGAGCATTTTAAAAATTTTGTTTGAACTGACATCCACAATAACACTTTGTACTTCTGTGCAGCCCTTAATCCATGGTGCTTTTGCTGGCAGCTCTGTGTGTACAAGGCATTTTCAGGTAAAACACCTAATGGATAGTCAATTTAAATGATTGTTAAGCAGGGATTCAGAGCTAAATTGGTTTAGGTTACTCCATCACTGCTGAAGGTCATTATTTTTATGCCTCTGTTGTGATCAGTACCCAAATTTTCCCTCTGTTCCTAAGAGCTCAGATGTAGAGAGAGTGCTGTTAGCTGTTCAGAAGTGAAGACTATTACCTACAAACATTGAAAATTTCCATTTCAAATGTGACTTTCATTTAGGTGGCGGGATGAGCTCTTGCTAATTCACCTTTATTTAAAAAAAAATGTACTAGTACAAATGTTTATTTTATATACTGTTGCACATAAAACTGCATCATCAATACTTTCTTCTTGTCAACACACCAAGTAGTAGCAAAACTCTCACGTTGTCTGTGCCCATGGCCTGCAGAGGGGATGAATGCAGGGATTTATAAATACTACACTTGAGTATGTACCAGTTCTTGCGGCGACTTTTAGCAACACCACTTACCCAGCCAGGGGACAAAGTGTTCTGAATGATTGTACATTTGCAGCACCACAAGCAGTTCAGCCTGCAGGCAATTACTCGACTGAAAGAATCTGAAAACAGCTTCAGATACAAAAAAAAAAATATATGAGAATTTAATATACTAGTCTTTGATGAAGCTCCTTGAATGTGTCTTACAAAGCAATTGGGAAAAATGCTGCAACAGGGTATGGAAGAAATAGATCTGCTAAAGCCAATCAAATATGACAACAAACCCCAAAACCCCATATTTTCGAAGCTGCCCTGGCCTGGTATTTCAGGTTAATGACAGGGCTCAAGTGAAATTCAGCAGAACCTTAGGATAAGTTTATGGTCTAAGGTCCCTGGGTTTGAACCCAGCCTGAACAGTGGAAATTTAGTGCTGCAATTCCCAAGCCAGATTTTTCCTGCTTTATTTGTCACTAGGGCTGTGCAAGCCAGTGTGCTGCATTGTTTGGTGTAACAAGTTCCTTATGTTAATCAGACTGTGAATGTTTTATCCCGGCCCTAGCCTGCACCAGACTCTGACATGTCACAGCTGTAATTTCTCCATTTATTTCACTATTTCTTTAGGCTAAATTTCAGTGTAGCCATTCACTGTAGGATATTCCCGCACTCACTCTCTCCCCACGCAACTGGAAGTGCTAGAAGGCAAGACTGGATTTTTCCTTCCCTGTGCTCTTGATGCCGCAGATCCATCTCAAGGGAAGAGACTTGTCAAACTCTTCCTACCTTTCGACAGCAAGACTTCCCAGAGGTCTGACTCCTGGCCTATGTCACGTTTCCCAAAGCCTCCCCGAGCTATTTCAGGGTGCACAAAGCAACTGCTCAGTGGGCACTTTTGGATGCCCCACAGAAGGGGCTTGCTCCCCACCACCCAATCCAGCAACTGAGAGAGCCCAGCACGCAGGCAGGACTGCCACAAAGCAGCAGCCAGTGGGACTGGTGCACGGAAAGCTTTGTGCTGATTATTCTCACTTAATACTTTCATGCCATCTCCGTAGCAGTCTGCAGCACGGCATCGATCTCCGAGCCGATGCGGGGAGAAGCTGCTGTCATTACGATGCTCATTCAAGCCTGACAGACTAATTGCCTTGCACTCTCTGGCTGTTTTCTCTCCGACAGCCAGGTTGGGGGAGGCTGAGCCGGGTTTAATTGTCTCTTGTCTCCACGGCAAGGTTAACCATTTTAGCCTTTTCATGCACTGGTGTTGCTCCTGGCACGGTGTGTGAAACTGCAGAATGGAGGAGGAGGAGGAGGAGGAGGAGGAGGAGGAAGGCTGGGCATGGGTTCAGCAGAACACAAAGTAAACTGTAACCAAGGCGCACGCAGATCCTTCGGTGATGTGGAGAAGCAACGAGCAAAACCGAACCCCCTTGCTGGGATTATTAATATTCATTAACTTTCCGAGTACAAGCCGCTCGTCACTGTGGCTTTACTCTGCTCAAGTGCTGTGGTTCCTTGTTCATTTTGATATGACTTCTGGATTTTGCTGTGTTTAATAACCTGTAGCCATGCTTAGGGGCCCAGGGGAAATGGGGGCCCATCAGAGAGGGCAGGTGGGAGATGCTGCATCCTCAGAGCTTTTTCTTGATGTTAGTCATGGTGTTTTCGTGGAAAATACAAGCTTAGAAAAGGATGGAGATGCTTGCCAAGAATCACACCTCAGGCTAGAGGCAGAACTGGGAATTAAATTCTACATCCCTGACCTGCGCCAATAGACTCTATATTGCTTTTCCACCTGCACCTGTGAAATACAGACTGCACGCTTAACACTTCACCAGCAAAGTCAAACTACTTCCTGCCCACAATTGTTTTACTTGGAATGAGATGCACATTGTAGGTGAAACCATCAAAGCAAGTTTCAGGAGTTGTTAAAATAAGTGATGGGAGATGGACCTGGAAAGTTTGATGTGGTTGGATGCTTTTGTCTCTGGCTGAGCTCTGGGCAGATCTGTGGCTCCAAAGGGAGCTTCTTGGGCTGTGAAGCCTCTTTGCTCCACCACCAGGAGTGGGTCTGCTTAATGCCCAGAGGCTAGGAGGACAGGAGGGGGCATGTCTGGGAGGGGGAGACTGAGATCAAAAGCACATTGCATTTCCCCCAAAGCTTCCGCCTCAGCTTCTGGAAGAACTCTTAAGAGTTTAGGAAGGGAAAAATCTGCTAGATGTCAGCACTGAGGCATCCAAAACTTGTCACGTGGGAGAGGGCACTGAAAACAAGGTCTTTCCAGTATCAGGAATGACATTTTTTTATCCTTAAACACTAGCACTTGAGTGCTTGCTGTCAAGGTTGCTGTTTTTTCACCATACCTTTTGATGCATGTGCATTACAGGAGCAGCACGGCCTTTGAGAGGAGCAAAACAGATGTGTTCCGAGTGAAAACCAATAACGTTGGACAAATAAAGAAAATAAGGTACCTGCACATCACTGCTACCACAGCACCTGCTCCACGAGGTGCTAATCGGATGACAGGCTGTAGAGGTTTAAGCATGGCCATGTTTTATTCATTATTTGTTAACGTGCTCCCATCAAGGTGAAGTTAAAGGGTGGTAAAAGCTTGTTTACAGCCTAAGATTTGAACTGAAGTGTGAAATCACCTACGGTATTGCTTATAACTATCCATGCTCCCCACCAAGAATTGTATTTCTGTCATATGCAATCATGGGGAAAGACGTTTAGGACTGTTTTTATGTCCCGGTGGAGGTAAATGGGGTTTGCTATCCACTTTTGCTAACTTAGTGTAATGTCAATGATAATTATTATGTTTAACCACCATCTGACTGACTGGTATAAAATTTAAAATTAGTAAGTAGTACAAAAAAAGCTGGGAAGAGGTGGTTAAAACAATGCAAGAGGAGACTAGAGCAGGAGGGATCCAGGGTGGGAAGAGAGTCCCTTATGTTTTAGAAATGCAGTGCAAGGTGAATGAATGCATATGTTGAATGAATGTGGAGGTGTGTGTATGTTTGCGTGCACCTCCTTGCAGATGAAAGCCCACAGATCCACCTGTGATACCTGCCCATATGGAAGGTTGCTATATTTAACACACCCTGTAAAAGCCCACGAGTTCTCTGAAACTCTTTGGATGGATGGCCACAAACTTGCATTTTGCGTATAGTTGCTCTAGACTCGCCTAGTATATAATATACGACGAAATTACGGTGCCAGTGGGCACTCTTGAGCAAAACACCAAAACTGGGGTTGTTCTTCCTCTAGGATTGAGCATGATAACACTGGGCTGAACGCGGGATGGTTCCTCGACCGTGTGATCGTGACCGACATGAACAGACCTCACCTCCGGTTTTACTTCCCCTGCAACAACTGGCTCAGCAAGGAGGATGGGGATGGACTGTATGTCAGAGACCTCATTGGCAGCCTGAATCCCATGGATGTGCCCAAAAGTAAGTGTTTTTAAAAAAAAACCAAACCAAATGCTTGGCTTTTTGGTGCCTTGTAAGAGAGGACAGCGTTGCTTTCAGATGATCTCACTATGTAAAAAGTAATTGTGTAGTCTCAGCTAATTTAAGTTTTCTTTATAGCTAGTGGAGTGGGATGTAGGAAGATGCAAGATGTCTCCAGAGGATAATTTCTTCTTCTAGTGGTAGACCTGGCATCTTAGGAGAGATAAATCACTATTTGGAGAAGCTTCACTTGTTCGTTGAGTACTGAAGGATCTGTGATAATATTAAATTAGATTAAATGGTTATATGTAGATGAGAGGCACCCTACCCTGGAAGATGTAGCTGCTATCCTCGTGTGCTATCCAAAGAGGTGCAGTCCTGTGCATAAAGCTGAGTGTTTCCAGGCTCTGCTGATGTCCTGCAGGAAATCTCCGTAAGGAACTCAACCCTCTTGCTGTAACTCCACGCTGGTTTTGCTGTATGTGTGCGTGTGATATCCACATTGAACTGGTGCCTGTTTTTCAGTGTGGTTTTAAGCTAATGATGTTGAAACGAAGCCAGGACGGCCTGCAGAGCAGACACGTACTGAGAGTGGTAGCAGCCATGTACAGTGCACGTAAAGTGAGCGGGAAGGCAGTCGAGATGGGAAAGAGGAGCCAGCAAACCAGCCTCAGGTGGGCTGTCAGTGCTTCATCTGCAAGTGCTAGTGAGGAGACAGACTTGTGTTTTCCTGACGGACTCGCCAGTGCGTTGCTCCTTCCTGGGAGCTCAATTTTGGGCACAGAAGTGAAGGCCACCAGCCACAGGTCTGCGGGAAAAGCGAGCTAAATAAGTTGGTGCTAAAAAGGGAGAAACTTGTGCTTTTGCTAGCATCTAATCTTATTGAGAATAATTAGTAGATTTCTTGAAATAATGTTGTTGACATTATCCCTTAGGAGCAATTTTTTAGTAAAATCAATTTATTGCCAGACTTTAAGAGTGCTGTGAGCATTGATAGATGCTCTAGAAGGGCAAAGTATTGTTGTTTTTATTGAGGTCATGTTAACAGTGAAAGAATACACTAAACTGACCCAGAATTGTTGAGTAATTTTGCACTATTGAGATACAACCTTATAAAACAGTTTTGGTATGTCAAAGATCTAAGGATTAAAGGATACTGTGTGTGAACTAGCGTGCTCAAATAATACCTATTGACAAGAAATGTATATTGGAGCATTTTTAAAATGCAGACATCCCCGAGGTGGCTGCCACAAGGGAATGAGACAACGTCTGGAGATGCTATCTGCCAGAAACCCACCCAGTTACTACTGGGGCTGTGTGTGCTGAAGTATTTTGCTGCTTTTTTAATCTGAATTGATTTGTGAAATGGAGAAGTTAAGGACACTCAGGGGCTGGAGGGCTCTGCAGAAGATACTGGATGAGTAAAAGCAATGTACGATTAAGGAGAGGTTCCCTTGAGGAGGAAGTCAACCATTCAATCTTAACAGATCTTCAAATGACAAAACACCTTATCTGAATTTATTATTGCCCCTGCCTGGGAGAGATGATTCAAGGGAATGCATGTGATTTCCTCCATCCTGTTCAACACCTGTCTCACAGCAGGAAAGGGCTCGTGGGCTAAACCCTCAGCTGGTACAAGAGAGTGCAGCCCCAATGAAATTGTTGGAGCTTCTCTGCGTTTCACAGGCAGAACGGCCAGTCCTGAGCGCTCGCTCTTCTGGAGAAGTGCCTCTGGAACTGCTCTCCACGTGCTTGGCCTGGGATAAATATGAGTAAGGTTGTCTCCTGAGTGTGAAAGAAAAGATTTAAGCGGGCGTTTCTCAGAAATGCATCAGCTCTCACCACCTTTTCCAGAGATAAAACCCCACTTCTGAGCGGTGCAGGCTGCGCCGCCCGCACCAAGGCGGGGAGCTGGGCTGAGGCCAGAGGCATGGGTGAAGGGTTGGAAGCCTTCCAGGTGGCAGGTCTGGATCTGTAAGAGGAGAGGGTTTGCTCAGCTATCTCAGGTTGCAGTTCCCCTTGAACCATAATTAATGAAAGATAAACATCCCCAGACTGCTGTGGTGAGCTGTCAGCTGCAAATGTAAATGTATCTGAATTAATTTGCCTCCCTCTGGATCTGTAAAGGTCTGAAATTAGATTGTGATATGATTTTCTTTGTACATACGAGTTATTTGCACTAAATTTGGTTGAGTTCTAGGGTATTTTGTTTTTCTTTCCACTGGATTAAGTAGTGGTGTTTACTTTTTGAGTATTACTATATTCTAAGTCCCTAGGATAATGAAAAATTATGTGTTTTGGTGGGTTTATGTGCCTGTAAGGAGAGATTAGCAGTTCCCTCCTAAGTCTGTGTCCCCATTAGCAGTGTTCAGTGCCATATTCTTCTCCTTTCTGGTTGTGTCTCTTCAATCACGTCTTCAATCCATTCTTTTCTTTAGTTTTTCTTTATAAACCACACAGATACTGTTGTTGGCAAACCTAGCTGCATGCTTTGCTTTCATGCTCCATTTGCTGTCACTGTCAGGAACATTTCTGGAGGTAATCAAACAAGTTTCCTCCATGTTCCCTCTCCTGCAGCACCTTCAGCTTTTGATCTTCTCCTGGAGAGTTTTCCCATCTGTGTCATGAAGATTTACCTTCCTCTTTTGAATTGGAGGTCACTGCTGGGACCTTCTCTGTGCTTTGTGTGGGTTGGATGTGGGTTTGAATAAAATGAATTGACTTTTTTTTTCGTATTTTTGCTTTGTTGAAGAGACATCTAAACCTATTTGAAGGCAGTTGTTGGTGCTTATGCCAAAACTGGCTAAGCAATGGGAGGCTCATCTTCTTTCTTGGTAAGGAGCACAGGCCAACCAAAGAATTCTTGTAGGACTGTAAGTTTTGAAGAGGTTAATTTAAAGGAAGAAAACAAGGAATTATTTAAAAATGCCAAAAAGAGTATGTGGCGAAAACCAGTCAACATATAGTGGAAAAATTGGACACATACACATTCAAAAACCAAAAGTAGAGTACTTTTCATGATCCAAATAGAACTACCGAGGGTGGCAGCGATACTTAGAAATTGCAGACCCCTGAGTGATGGCATTTACTTATCCGAATAAAATGTCTCCTGTCAGGTTCCCTGCAGGATGCCACACGTTTCTCAAGGAGAACAGGTTACATTTTAAGTGTTCCCGCTTGAATGATCCTTTATTCCCTGTATTCACATCCCTGGCATCATATGCCCGCGGCCCTTTGACAGGGATAGTGTCACAGATTCTTATTTACCCAGCAGCTCCTACTGGCAGCCTGGATTAATTTACATTACAGGTATTAATTACAAGGGAGGGCTATTGTTCAGCTTTATGCTGCTTCACTTGAGTTTATGAAACCTTAGGATTGTATGACGGTGGCTGAGCCTTTATGTAAGGGACCAGCTCAAAACTGAGGCCAGGTGCCGGTTTTCCTTTGAGTGCTGCCGGGTTTGGATCACTCTGAGGGTGTCTGATGTCCTGCCAAAGCTGGGGGGGGAGGAGAGCATTCACAACAGCTTGCAGCTGCGCTGGAAGATCTACTGACCCAATGGAGATGTAAAAGGACATGAAATTCAGGAGGCAGTTCATAGAATCACAGAATCACTGAGGTTGGAAAAGCCCTCCAAGATCACCAAGTCCGAGCATGCCCCCAGCACTCCCCAGCCCACCACTGACCCATGTGCCCAAGTGCCACATCCACAGGGCTTATAAATCCCGCCAGGGATGGGGACTCCACCACTGCCCTGCACAGCCTGTTCCAGTGCCTGAAGTTCCCAGACCATTGTTTGAGTGGTCACAAATCATTTGTGCCACTCAGTGGATAGACCCTCATGTCTCCCTCCTCATGGTGACCCTCATTTGCCTTTCCCTGGTGGCCTGCAGCCCCAGACCTGCCCTGCACCTCTGCAACACCCAGGCTTTGTGGTTCTCCATCCCTGTGTGTGATGGGTACAGATTTTTATCACACAGCTGGAAAGCACAGCGTCCTGAGAGTTGGTCTTCACGCGTATTGAAGAGTTTCTCAAAACACAGCATCAAAACATATTTGCAAGGCTAATTGTGTCCTGATTCATAAAAGAAGCTGGATGGGAGAACCTGGTCAGGTTAATTGATATGTTGTTTATCCAACAATAAACATCTTTTCTCTGGGGTGATCACAGGCAGTTAGAGCTATTCAGCTGGCTGAGGTTACTCTGAGCTCGGTGCAGTGTGACCTCCCGTCATTCTCAGAACAAGAGAAACACATATTGGCTGTTCTTGATTTCCCTTGAAACCTCTCCCTAATCAAACAACTCTCTGTACATGCTTTACTATGAAAAAGCAGAATCATTCATTTGCAAAGGGGATGTTAACTCACCTGGTCCTTAAAATCATGTTCAAGAGCACAGAGAGTTGAAAATTAATTCAGTCTTCTGTGCAATTTCATCTTATGCTAACCTGTCAAATTTTGGTCAAGTCTTTGCAACCTGCCTGTTGCAAATGAGGCTGAGAGCCAAGGACTGACTCCCATCTGGCTTTTTGGCCATTAGCACCCTTAAATTATTTAGGACTGGGCATGACAGGTTATATATGTGCATGGGACAGCAACTCATGTCAAACTCTTTCAAGGGTGCATATTCCCAGTAGGACGTTAACTGCATGTGTGATATCAAACTGCAGAAGTCCTTCAATCTCTACTTTTTCTGGGTGAAGTTTAGTCTTATTTGGTCTATTAATAATGAATATGAGGAGTGCGACACACCTCGACCTTGAGGATGGCAGAGTCCAACACCGTTGCATTGTGTTTAATTTTTCTATACATAAATGTGTTGGGAATTGGTCACCTATTGCTTTTCTTTATTATTATCACTATTATATAAAAACTGGATCACAAGATAGGATCAGATATAGCTGTTCTTTATCTAGGGCTAGGTGTTTTGCAGGCAGACAAGAAATTTCTGATTTGTTGAGACAAGAACCATCCTTGAATGGGAAGACTGCTGACTGTGTCAGTTCTGGCCTGATTTGGGGCTGATACGTGGTGCATCTGAGAGTTTGCATGGATAAGTCCCAAGGGTAATTGCTGTAAGGCCACAACGAGGAGCTGGCAGCTGGATCCCAGTAAAGTCAGATGAGTGGTGAAATGTCCCTTTGTCCTTGTGCTGGCAGAGGGAAGTCTCACCTTTTAAAACATCAGAGAAATATTTATTATAATTACGAATGGGAGAAGGTCAGCTGATCAAGCTGCAGCCCCAATCCATTTGTCTTTCACAAGTTTCATTGGTTTCCCCTCATCTGAGGCAGAGTTAATGAGATCACCTGAGTAGACTGGGATAGTTTTTGTTCATGGTGGGTCAGAGGAGAAGACCACAGACAGAGAGAGCCACACAACAGCTTCCTCGGGAGGCAGGAATGGCAGCTGGTGGTAGCAGTTTGTGCACTTGAAGAAGCAGCCTGTGCTGGACTTCTCTCTCTGGTGTGCTTTTGAGACCATCTGCGCAAGCACACAAGCATTAACATACTCTAGATATTCTCTGAGGTTTTTAGATCTGCTAGGACCTAAAACTCATACATTTGAGCTGTGAATATGAGCTTATTTCTTTACACTTCCAAGGCAGCTTGTGTTAAGACTTCACAGTTCACTGTCCAGGGTTTATTGTTGGCTGACTTGAGGGCTTTTGAGCATTGACCTGGCTGTGGCTTGAGGAAACATCTGGGGCAGCAGGTATTGATGCCCGTGCTTCACTTTGAGTCAGAAGCTAAATCCTTTCTTCCATCATGGGATGTGCAGGTCCCTAAGGGCTGGACTGGATCAGAACTGAAGCTGTGGCCAGTATTTCTCAATAACCTGCTGGTGCCAGAAGCTCTGGTAAGGAGCAGCATTTGGGATGTGAGGCACCAGCGGACGATGCCCTGTTGCCTTTGCAACCTCATTTTGTAAAAAGGTTAGGTTTGAAGAGCACACTGACCCCTCATGGCTGAGAGGGATCTAAAAGCCCTGTGGATGTGGCACTTGGGGATGTGGGTCAGTGGTGGCCTTGGCAGTGCTGGGGGAATGGTTGGACTCGATGGTCTTAGAGGGCTTTTCCAACCTAAATGACCCTTGGATTCCCCTATGTCATGTTTCAAAGTGAGGTCCCATATTTTCACAGTTTTGGAAACTTTCATGACTGGAAAATGAAAAAAGCTTACTTTTGAGGACATAAAAGTTGAGGAAGAGGGAATGGAATATTAGTAAGTGCTACCTTCTTCAGAATTCATCTTTATTTACACAGAAAACTGGAAGTATATAATCAGAATAGGAAAATGCAGATAAATATATTTATGAAATACATATGAGTTGTTTACTTTGAATAATGGTGAATGCCCTCTGTGTTAAGGATGAGGCCTTGCTGCATGCTGAAACATTCAATAAACAAGGTTTGTAGAGGGAGTGACACCTTTTACCCACCCCATTTATAACATTGGGAAAAAATTGTCATGCTCTCTGGCATACTGAGTACCCACAAATGTCTTTTCAATTAAAAATACTTCCTTTGGTCTAACAAGGATTTTACTCTCCCTGTAAACTTTACCAAACTTATATCACTGTGTCCAAAAGGATGCAGCTATGGACATATTACTTGTGGTTTTTTGCTTGTTATTTTGTCTCTAAAGATGGGTAAAGTGAATGAGAAATTGGAATGTAGAAAGAAACACTGGTGACCTGTAAACCACGAGGAATGCACAGAGCTCCAAAATGGGATGGCAAGATAGATTTGTAATTCATATAGAGGACTTCATGTTTCAAGAGAAAAAATTTTGAAGAAGCATGAGTGTGTGGCTGGTTTATAGATCCATGTGTACCCAATACAAAATAGATAGTACAGCACATTTTTGAAGACGTGAGGTAATTTTGACTAATTTTATCTATCCGCAGAAATTAATTCAGCTATCAGTTTTGAAAAAAGGAACTTTAAAAAAATATCTGCTTTATTCAAAGCAAAGCTGAAGTACAGTTCTAACAATATAACAATACCATAAAATTATTTCACTTTTATTTCTGAGCAAAAATGTTTGACCCAAGAGGATATTTTCAATGATTTCTTCAATTTTGCTAATAGCAGATCTGGGGAAAGCAGAAAACGGATATTTCTTTTGTGAAATGTCTGCTTTTTTTTTTTTTTTTAATGGGCTCCCATCCTGGGGCTGAACTAATGAAAAATAATGATAAATCTTGGAGAATTAGATGAACAAGGATTTCTGCACTGCTGTCACAAGGTGGGCTGCCCTGTGCTAAGCTCCATGCTTCTGCAGCTAAACCACTATTGTCTCCTGAGCAAGGTCGTTTAAAGCTCACTTCAAAAAGTCATCATCACTTTGAAGTCACAGTAGGAACATCAGTTTAGCATATCCTACAAGCAAAGCCTCCTGCATGTGGTAGATTGCCTCTCACAGGCCCCGCAGAGGGATGATCCAGGCTGAATCCTAATATATTAACTGTTTGGATGCATGCTTTGATTTCACTTGAGAGCTACAGAAAATGGAGGTGAATCTCATAGTCTCTGGGTGGGGAGGCCGAGTGGCTGAGTTTACTTGTAGGGGGAGCATGAGAGAGCGACTGAGGGTTATGCAATATTCAATAGAGCAAACACAATCACAGGGTCACAGAATATCCTGAGTCCAAAGGGAACATCGAGTCCAACTCCTGGTCCTTCACAGGAAGGACAAGGTCCTTCACAACCCCAATAATCCCATCCAGTGTCTGAGAACGTTGTCCAGACGCTCCTTGAATCATTTCCTTTTCCCATGTGTTGTGCCTCCTTGAGTGACAGCAACAGTATCTGTTAACAACACACTTTTAGAGCTCTTATGAGATTAAAGAAATGCTGGACCAGGGTCACCACAGCCTTGCATCCCTAGAGCTGTCTCTAGTGACAGGAACCCCAAAGCCATGCAAAGGCCCTTCAGCACTCATCCCCTGCTAATACCGCATTTTGGCAGAGGTGCTCACAGCCGAAAGGCACGGAGTCATAGCATGGTTTGGGTTACAAGGGGCTTTTAAAGGTCTAGTCCAACCCCCTGCAATGAGCAGGGACTTCTCCAACCACATCAGTGCTCTGTCCAATGCAAAGCTGTTCCATCTTCAGCATCCCTCACACTCCAGTTGTGCATGTAACCCGCATCTCCAGTTTGAACCCTTGGTTAACGGAGCTGTTCCCCACCTCTGAAGGCACAGCCCATTAATAAAGGTAGCTGTCAATTACCTTTGAAAGAGATTAATTATTTTAGAGCTCTACACCAACCCTTTGAATTCCTAAATGGGAGGGAAAATTCCCCTTTATCTGCATGCCATGCTTTGTGCAAGAACAGGACAGGGTTTTGAGACAGAACTGGCAGCTGGTGAGCTCAGCAGAGACCCTCTGCTTTTACAGGGGTTGCTTTAAGTTATTAAACTGTGCCCTGCGTAGCTGTCTCTCGGGTCCCTGCTGCTGTTACAGAGATGTCGTGGTTGGGGCTGGGTGAGTTTTCCCCTTCGCAGCCTTGGCAGAGAATCAGGTGCTGGATATGGAAGAGCAGCAGGGCACCTCCATCAGAAGATCACCAGAAGCTGATCTAGGAAGAGGTGGTGTTATCCTGGTGGGATGAGCTCTCCGTCAGGACAAACAAGAACTAAATTCAAGAGTTTGCTGTGAATCAAGCATGTTGGGAGGCCAGGCCCAGCTTTGTACCCTAACCATAGGCTGACATTTGAAGGATGCTCTGACCAAGAGCTCTGTCAGTGAGGAACATGCTGTCAGCAGGGGCATAAAGGAGCTTCCACAGTGACAAGTCAGTCCTTTCCATCACGAAGAGGTTTTGCCAGACAGTTTCTGGAGTGCTGGACTGAATGACTTGATCTGACAGCAAGGAACCAAGGCATGTGGACATTAAACCACTGCCCAAGCTCGTTAAAGACTGGCAGACTCAGGCTGAAATTGTACCTTTCCTGCAGGTCCAGACCCCTGCTTCTCCCTCTAGCAACAATTCTTTTCACTGCTCGCACCAACCACGCAAGTGTTTCTTTTCCAGCAGCAATTCAGTCAGCAGCAGCGCCTCTTCCCTACCCACCCTCCCCCTTCCCCCCCACCCCTTCCCAAACCTGCCCGCTCACTGCTGAGCAGCGCAGGGTGGGTCTCCAACACTGCCACTCTCGGGAGCGCTGTGAAAACAGCAGGATAATTGCCACAAGCTGCCTTACGAGAAGAATCCATCGCTGCCTACGGCTGACTTCCCTGCTTTTAACCCCGCGTGCTCCTGCCTCCGGGGGCTGTGACATTTCTCAGATATTGGATGCTGCTGCCCCGCTCCGCGGTAGGTCGGGCTCACGGGAGGCCGGCGCGGCTGGGAATTCACTGCGCCCTGCAGGAGGTGATAACTCTAGGTAATGAACACAGTCAACTTTGTTTTCCTGCCCAAACCTCGTGCTCCTGCTGCTGGAAACTCAGCAGATTGTGAGTAAACACGCTATCTAATGCCCCAAATAATAGTAGCCACAAGATTTCTTTAGGCGGTTCCATCCTACGGTGCTTCAAGTGACCATGATATCACATTGCTAAGTAAATGGCATTAGCAGATGAATATCACACGGCTGGACAGTCAGGTGCAACTTGCAGGTGGAAGGATTTGGCTGGGATATATCCCGTGCATTTTCCATGGCTGGAGGCAGGGCAGAGGCTGCACAAGAGCACCCAGGGCTGTTGGGTCTAGATGTAAAGATTTTGGGCAATGTATTGGGTTACTTTTGCTCCCAGGATGGAAATGGCGGTGGGGACAGCCTTGGTTGGGAATACTGGGAGGGGAGGAGAGCAGCAGCCCCTGCCCTTTGTTCCCTAGGAGCCACGTTGGCAGTGCATCACATTCACAGAAATAAACCTCTTGGCTCTCAGTGGAGAGAGCCTGACTCTAGCCCACAGTGCAAAATTAACCTTTCCTCTTGGCTGTCGAAAGCTGAGGCTGAGTTAATCGGCAGCAGACAAGCTGACTGACTGTCAATCTGCTAAATTAATGCAGGGGGGTCACATCAGTGCCACCCCACTGTTTCCCGGAGATGGCACCCTGGCAATGTCTTCAAATGCAGACTCACAATGTAAAGAAGAGGAAGGTGCTGTAACCACACAGGGCATTTACACTTGTGCGCTGCAACGGGAAAGAGGAAAGACAAGAGAAAATAGCTGCTGCTCTTCCTACTGATTTTTTGTTAGCTGTTCTGCTCTTGGCATCTTGCAGTACGTGCCTCTGAAGCTGCTAATTTTGCTCCTAGGAAAGCTCCCCTCCCCGTTGCCTGTGCTGCAGTGAGCCTGCACTGCTCGATGAAGGCACAGCTTTTACATTAGCATTTTGCATGTTCTCAGTGCTAGGAGAAGCATTCAGGAAAAAGAATTATCCAGGCAACATCTTGATCCATGTTTTACAAATGAAGTCAGAACCATGTATTGAGATTTAAAAAAAAAAAAAAAAAAAGCCAAGTGGATATTTTTTAAAAGATGCCTCTGCCAAGGGCATAAAGAATAGGAAACAACATCCACCCATGCTCAAAATGAAGAGTGCTTGACTTATGGCAGATCTCTTCCTGGCTACAATGAGAGCTTTTTCTTGCATGCTTTTAGCAGCTGAATCCTCACGGTCTTTTTAAGAGGTAACATCCCTTTCTATTTAAATTGCTCATCCACCATGTCACTCTGTAAGATGTGCTGATGTACGAAGCACAGAAGGACCCCTGAGCAGCATGAAGAGCTCCTCTCTTTGCTGCAGCTGAATGTCAAATTGCTTAGAGAGGAAGAAAGTGCTGGCAGAAATTCAGCGTTTGCTTCCTGAAGATGGAGGAGCTAAAATTTGTCTGCATGCTGACCTGAGGGGCAGGTATGGAGACAGGCTCGAGTGCACAGTTTCAGAGTTGTAAACACGGAGAAAATTAAAGAGAAGACCTGATGACTACAGGTTAGGCATAGTTTGTGAAGCAGGAATGTGCTCTGGCCTAAGCCAAGGACCTCTAACGCTCCTGAAGTAGCGTTGCCTACAGAAACATGTCAGCACGGAGAAGAGCCCTACCAGGACATGCCACACATCCCAGCCTTGCTTATGTTTTAGGGAACAACATAAACCCCTGATTAGCACCAATCCAGGATGATGACCCCTCAGGAGTCATCTCTGCCACAGGGCTCTCTGTGCTGACAACCTGACAGCAGCACTGTGTGTCTGCAGAGACCGTGGGAGCACTTAGTACCTGAGCAGGTTGTCACTCTGGGCCTCAGATTTGACATTCTCAACAGCCATGTTGAGAAACATTTAAAGGTGTTTGGCAAATAGATTCACCATCGTTTTCCTTGCTGAACAGATGTGTTTCTGCAGAAGCTATACAGGGTGCCCGTCCTGCCCTGTGTTTGGTCTCTGCTCCTTATTGCCCTTCATGGACTTGTTCTCTGCATGCCCTCCTTGGTGCTCTGCGTGCATTTAGACATCCTTCCAGTCTGTATTTCAGAGGCATAAAGCCTTATCCTGGAAGGATAATCTAAGTTCAGCCACTGTTGCTTGTCCTTTTGAGGATCTTTTTATCCCATCAGGTTCTTCTGACTCCTGAAAAGTGGAGTGGAAAATTAATCGCTGACATCAGATTAAATATTCTAGAGGAGGTGCAAGGAGCAAAGCTTCTTGAAAAATGTGGTCTGTAATTAAAGATCACAGGGTACAGTGGGTCAATTTTAGTTAGAGCAGCTTAGTGGCCAAGTGGGAGTTGTAAATTGCACCATCTCCATCCTTGGCTAATGCAAATGAACACTTTTGGTGTTGGTATAACTCTACCAGGTTGTTTTAAGCTCCGTGAAATGAAGCAAAAGAGTTAAAGAGAATCATTAAGGCATTTTCTCCCTTGTCTGAGCCCAGCTCTATTCTCCTTTTTCTTGTTATTTAGTATTTATTGCAGTTTTATCATTATTATTTTATTTGCCATGGCATGTTTTGCAGTGGGGCACCAAGGATGTCAGCCTTTTCCCAGTACATTCATTAAATTGTGACAGGTGATTTTCCCTTCTGTTTGGGCTTTGCCCTTGTATGGCTCACCCCGGGATCTGAGAGCATCGTTGTAATTCAGGGGATGGTCCAACAACTGCTTCCCACACGTTTGCTCTCACGTCCTCTGCCTCTGTGGGACCATGTGCACCAAAGCCTCTGCTGTCTTTTAGAATAACTTTTCATATGCACTGATTATGGTGGAGGAGGTGGGGGATCTATTCTGGGAGTGGTAACCCAGTGTTTGTGATGTTCCGTGGCTCCTGAGGGAATCCATTCCTGGAGTTGGCTGGGAAGCAAAAGATTATCCCCTAACTTTGCACTAGCCAAAGGGAAAAATAGTTGCAAACCATTAATCACGGTTAATTGTTGGACTTGATGATCTTAGAGGTATTTTCCAGCCTTAATGATTCTGTGATTCTATAGTGCAAGAACTCTTACTTTTGTGAAGGGTCTGTGTGTGAGGAGAGCTTATGATCCTTTCACAGTGCCCACAACTCAGGAATTCAGAGGTGACAGAGCACAGAGCTTTCAGTAGCAGCTACCCAGGGCTCAGGAACAGCTACTTTGTTGAGGGCACACATGACATCATGTACTGTTCAGCAGTGGACTCTGCACTGGTTTCCATCTGTTTTGTTTTGTGTCTTGCTGCCTGCCTCCAGCACTGCTTTTTTGACAGAAGATACGGCACTAGGTGTCTGTCATGGCTCTTTGCTTGGAGGAACATGTCAGGTGACTTTGGTGGTGGATTTTGAAAGGTCCTCATATTTGGCCCAGATAAAGTCACACTGAAGGTCATGGGAGCTTTCTCATTGGTTTCAGAAGAAGCCAAGCTCACCTTTGCTGTCCTTGGGAACCAAGTGAGTCCTGCTCTGATCTGTCTGAAGAACTTGCTTCTCAAACTCACTGACATAACATGTGTGAAGTGTTCGTGGTGTGCCTCACCCGCGGGGTTTTAGTGCCACACATGATGTATCTTCACCGTGTCGTACCTCCTGGGCTTTACTCCTGTTTCACCACTGAGTGAAAAAAACTGGATTTTAATTTTTTTTTTTAATTAAAAGGATGGCCACCTTCAGATTTTCATGTTCATGCAGTGTGACATTTCAGAGAATCAGGGAATTTTTTTAGGTTTAAAGGGTCCTTAAAGCTCATTGAGTTCCACTCCCTGCCATGGGCAGGGACACCCTCCACTAGACCAGGTTGCTCAAAGCCCCATCCAACCTGGCCTTGGACATGCCCGGGGATGGTGGGGCATCGACAACTCTGAGGAACCTGTGCCAGTCCCTCACCACCCACCAGTAAAGAATTTCTTCTGTAAATATAATCTAAATGTCTCCTTTTTCTGTTTGAATCCATTACTCCTTGTTCTATCACTATACTGTTATTTCCTCAAAATACTTGCTTAGCATAAACTAAACTGCCAAAACAGCTCTAGGACAGACCTGGGATCAGAGGGGTCAGACCTGAGCTTGGGCAGACGGCTGGCTCCGTAACTCAGTGACATTTGGAAAAAGCAAAGCTGGTGTGCAGGTCTGAGTTCATTCAATGCCTTTGTATCCACATCAAAATTTTCATCTTCTCTTCTATTCCACTCTTCAGTGTCAAGGCCAGGAACTGAGTGATCTGTCCTCTTGCCCTGGGCAGTGAATACGCAGTGTCAGAATTCCACCTATGGATTTTATTGTCCTTGTGGAGAAGAGGGTGATTGCACCAAGAGCCACGGTTTAGACCATGCTTTCAAGACAGTATCAGCACAGCCTGAATTGGTTTGTAATGTTATGTTTTGCATCAAACCATTGAGTTATTAATGTATTGGGATTTCTGCCTCCCTCCTTGCAGTCAACAAGTACGTGGTCCGGGTTTTTACTGGCGAAGTCAGTGGCAGTGGAACAGATGCAGATGTCTTCATTAATATCTTCGGTGAGAAAGGAGACACAGGTATTCAAATGCAAATCATCTCCCCAGATGTTTCCTCCTCCTTTGCAAGCCTGTGATCTGAGCAACACGCGCAGGCAATCTGGCAAATGCGGAATAATCTGGCTGGGTGAAGGGCACAGCAAACAGTGGTGTTGGCTCTGGGGCTCCTCACATCCACAGCTCCTGCGTCTGCAATGCAGCAGGCGTGGCTGGGTGTGAGCACGACTCAAGTCACCTCCACTAAAAAAAAAAACAAACTCTGGGAAAACGCAGCATAAACCACCAGCAGGAAACAGTGCAGTAACTGATGGACCACTGAAGGGTCCAACACCAGTGCGTATTTACAGTGCGTGCAGTGAGAGCTGTGTGTCTCGTTTATGTGTCCCTGGATGGACAGTGATGTCCCTCCTGTATGGCAAAGGTTGTGGCTGAGCCTGCTTGGCCAGTTGGAAAAATAATCTAAGCAAGGTTTATATTAGTTGGGTTTAAATAGCTTTTTAAAATTGTTATTATAATTGTTTTTTTATGTAGCTAGTGCTGCAACAGTGGTCTAGAAACATGAATTTAATTTTTTAAAAAATATTTTTAAGTGAGTAATATTAAAAGATGTACTTGAACCAAACTCTCTGTACCTGAACAGGCAGAAGTGGGTGGAGTTTCCTGGAAATTTGTGGAACCAGGGAGCAAATACTCTCTTGCTTCTGCACTGCACCTATCCTGTCAAATTCAAGAAATAATGATATGATGCCTGTCAAGAGTCCTTAAACAGATTATGAAACCTAGTGGATAGGGCTCATCCTTGATTAATCCTCCAGAGTTTCACAAGGGGATTCATCTGATCTCGCTGAAGACATCCAAAAGTGGGAGTCTAAATCTTAGCTGATTGTCCAGGCACTCTGTCATATCCACAGAAAGAACACCCCTAGAGAATGATTCATCCCCTCTAAGGTAAGAGGGGTGAGTTCCCCACTGACGCTTTTCCCTGCACTGGTGCCTTGGGTGGGTTTGATGCCACTCACACAGGAGCAGCCCTGGCTGCAACCAGGGGCAGAGCTTTAATACTTTTCATAAAGGTAAACTCCTGTGAGATCAGGAAAAAGCCAGTAGCCCTGGCTGGGTCCTAATTTGAAAATAAATCCTTCCTGTTGGATACAGAAAAGAATTCTGCGTCCTGAAATGTCAAAATCTGCAGCTTGTGACCAAAGCCTTTTTTGAACAGTTTGGAGATTTTCAAAGACATTAAAAATAAAAGGGAAATGTAGTGGTATTAAAAAAAAAAGATTTAAGAGCCATCTGGATATATATTTCTGAAAACTCTGAGAGCTGTAAGTAACTGTGACATTAGAATTGAAATCCTGGTCTTTTGTGTGCTTGAGAAAAGGTACCTTTTTTATTAGAATATAAAGTCCTCTGCCTTCGCCTTGAATCCTGGTTGCAGAAAGCTGATGTCTAGGGAATATTTTATTCAGTCAGTGGTGACATTCCTAAACATTCCTTCACTTACAAACACACCTATGCCAGTAACCCTTTCCTCCTTGGAGTTATTATTTATTATTTTTTTGTGTATTTATTCTTGTAACCTTTTTTTTTTTCTCTCTTCAGGTGTGAGGAAACTGGACAATGACAAAGATAACTTTGAAAAAGGAGCAGAAGACAAGTTCACACTCGATGCTCCGAATCTGGGAAAATTAAGGAAAATTAATATAGGGCACAATAACAAGGGTGGCTCTGCTGGCTGGTTCCTTGCAAAGGTTAGTTACTCCTGAGACATTCAACATAAGCATGTTATGGGCTCAAAATATCTCACCCTCTCAGTAGTCTGCCATCAAGAATTGTAAGGATAATTGCTGGTGATGCAGGTTACTGAGAAAGACACAAATAATTTCATTCTGTTGACTTAACTCATTGCCATGACCATAAAGATACCAGAGTCCCAGAATTATCTGTTGGGTCTGTTCACACTGGAAATTTGCAGACTTATAGCTTGGCCAAATTTAAGCGATTTATCACTGGCACAGCAAAAGAGATACACCTGCCACAAAGACTCCTTTCCTTCACTTTTCTGCTCATTTTAATCTCCTGCTATGAGGTAGGAAGGTGTCCTGGTTTGAGACAATACCAGGAGGAAAATGCCCTCCCGGGGGAAGGTAGACTATCAGCCACCCCTGCCTCACCAGGTCTGGACAGAGGCAATTCCTTAGCGGTAGAATGAAAAAAAAACCTGTTTTATTTACAAGGCATAGGAAAGAAATGAACAATATTAAATGATAAACTACTCGCGATGGAGAAACCTGTGCAAAGTACGGAGTCCTTGGCGTGGTCCCCCGCTGACGGGCCGAGGCAGGGCCCCTCTCCTGGTGATGCCAGCGATAGGATGACCTTCTGTCCGGGATCCGAGCTCAGCTGAAAAGCAGTTTCAGGGAAAAAGAAAAAGATCCCAAGGAAAAAAAACTTGTCTTAGCTAGCAAAGAAGGAGGAAAAAAGAAAATTCGCTTTCCATCTCTCTCGCTTGAGAAACAGACCTGGAAAAAAAAACTGGCCAAAACAAAAAAAAAAAGGAAAAAAAAGAAAAAAACCAACTCTCTCTTCCCTGCTGCCTGTGGCAGAGCCGAGAGCTTAGGAGTGAGTGAGAGAAGAGAAAAAAACCAAACCCGCCTGAGTCCCAGCATGGGAGTATTTGTGATTGTCCTTGAAAATTCTTGGAATCGAGTCAGAGGCATGGAATTCCTGTTTAGTATACAGCAGCGATATGAGATAACAAAACGGTGTCATATGCTCAACCCAAGACAGAAGGTATTACAGCTGTTAGTGAAGTGGTTGAAGGAATATTTTGAAGAGAGAAATCTATTACTCTTCCCTCTAGTCTCATTTTCTTTCCTCTGCTGATGTAGTTTAACACAGCTGGCTTTAATCCACAGAAGACCTGACCCCATGTTTGTAAATCCTAGATAACAGGGTAGTTTGATGTATTACAAATGCAAATATTAGCACATGCTTTTCCACCACCACCAGACAACGCAGGGAAAGTTACAGTGTTTTCTCTCCATGAAAAATGCGGAAATGGGAAACAGAGTAGTTGTGCTCAATGTAATAAATAGTGTGTGTGAGAAAAACACAGAACAGGAAACTCATTCTCACATCACAGGTGTAATGACATGATTTTTAATGTTGGTGAGGTTCCTTAAGTCCCAAAACCTGGAGCAGTGACTACTTGCAGCCAACACACCAACCCTGTATTCTGCCACGAGCCTCCGAGTTGTTTGTGGTTAAGTAAAAGGCAACTTTTGCCTTGCAAATTCAGCTGGAAGTTTGGAGAACTGAGCTAAAATAGCTCAGTTATTGTCTGCTGTTTTTAGATGTTTTTCTGTAATTTGTTCCCATACTTGGAGACTCCATTGTTGTCACGCTGGGGTGAACCTGTTCTCATGTTTCGTGTGTTTTCAGCATGACTTATGCTCAGAGATGGTTTTCCACCTCTAAATATATGAATAAAACCCCTGAGAAGGAACCCAAAGTGGATCAGCTGGTAGAGAGGAATTGGAGTGTTGATATTTCTCCCAAACCTAATGTATTTTAGTCTCTCACACTCCAGCGCAGCTCTGCTCTCTCACGCTGACAGTCCCAGCCCTGGCAGACACTGCTGTGTCTGTGCAGGTACAACAGGATTCAGGAATGCTACAGGCAACAGCACCGTGTGGGATGAGTGACAGGAGGGGAAGCTCTGTTTCCCAAAGAATGGTTTTATAAATTTATCAGAAAGGACAGATTTCAGATTCTCCCTGATTGTTGAGAAAAGTGTCAAGTGGTTTCTATCCATATTAGTGATTTTTTTTTCTTCTCTGAGACATAGCTCATGCAGAGGAGTAGAGATTTTCATTTCTTTCTTCAGACCAAAATTCTTCAGTACACTTCTCTGCTGGTTTAAAACACTGTAGTAGCTCTATGGCAGGATTCAGGAGTCCAGAAGAAGGTATAGATAAGAAACCTCTCAGCAGGAGGTGCAAAAAACTATAATATTAAAGGGGAAGATTGCCCCCCAGCATATTTCAGTAAAAGATCACAGAATCCTAACAGTTTGGTTTGACAGGGACCTTAAAGACCATCCAGTGCCACCCCCTGCCATGGGCAGGGACACCTTCCACTAGACCACGTTGCTCCAAATCCCATTCAGTCTGGCCTTGGACACTTCCCGGGATCAAGGGGCAGCCACAGCTTCTCTGGGAAACCTGTGCCAGGGCCTCCCCACCCTCACAGACAGGAATTCCTTCCCCATATCCCATCTATCCCTGCCCTCTGGCAGTGGGAAGCCATTCCCTGTGTCCTGCCCCTCCATCCCTTGTCCCCAGCCCCTCTCCAGCTCTCCTGGAGCCCCTTGAGGCACTGGCAGGGGCTCTGAGCTCTCCCTGGAGCCCTCTCTTCTGCAAGGGGACAGCCCCAGCTTTTCCAGCCTGGCTCCAGAGCAGAGGGGCTCCAGCCCTGGGAGCATCTCCGGGGCCTCCTCTGGACTGGCTCCAGCAGCTCCACGTCCTGCTGCTGTGGGAGCCCAGGGCTGGGGGCAGCTCTGCAGGTGGGGTCTCACCTGAGGGGGCAGAGGGGCAGAATCCCCCCTCCCCTGCTGCCCACGCTGGGGGATCAGCCCAGGGCAGGGGGGGTTCAGGGCCAGGGCAGGTCCAGCTCTCACCACCAGCACCCCCAGGCCCTTCTCCCAGGGCTGCTCCATCTGTTCTCTGTCCAGCCTGTCTTTGTGGTTTGGTTTGCCCCAACTCAGATGCAGGCCCTTGCACTTGGCCTTGTTAAACTTCATGATCTTTGCACAACTCCACCTCAATGGTAGTCCAAGAGCTAAATCCTTCCAAATTAGAAACTGTTTCCTAACACAGGGTTTTAATGGCTGCCTTTACAATGGTTCCATCCTGGAGTAACCAATTGGGATAAAGTGATATTACTGTGTCACACAAGCTGGTCTGATGGTCTTGATCTGCCCTGAAATTCCTGGGCATTATTTTATAACAAGGCTCTAAAGCAGAGAGAGAGAACACAGCCTGTTCCCAAACCAGAACAAAGAGCTGTTGTTCAGCTGATGGAGAAGAGTAGCCAGCAACAGGCTCTGGAGAGAAGGAAGACAGGCCAGCCAGGTGGTCTGGATAGCAGAAACATCTGGTCTCATACATGGCAAGAGATCCAGAGTGGGTTAACTGGATTAAAAAAAATAAAAGAAAAAGCTGTTTTTTTACTCAGTGGTTGTCTTGAATTCTGTCAGTACTAATTAGGGAGTGGAGGGGGATCTGCTTGAGTATTGAATATGTTAAATACCAGAAGAGAGTGTGCACATTGAGCTTCTGCTCTTCTGCCACTCCCTTGTGTAACACCTTTGCTTTTCCTACGTTAATTTTCAAAGTGGCTTTTATTTTCCCCTAGGTGATCATCGAGGACATTGGCAATAAATGTGTGTACCAGTTCCCAGTGGGACGCTGGTTTGCCTTAGATGAAGATGACGGGAAAATACAGAGGGACATTCTTGTTGGGGGCACTGAAGCCACAGGTGAAATCAGGGGCTGAATCCATGGTGGGCAATGGGAATTTAATGCTTTTAGCCATGTTTTCTTTAGGAGATTGTGCCCTATGCCTAGAGAGACCTGCAGTGAAGCATCTGCTGGTGACAGACTGCTTTGTGTGAGGGTTGCTGAGCTGACAACACATTTCCCACCTCTATATCTCACCTGTGGAGCTGGGCAGGACCTACATGTGCTGGTTTATCACCTGATGCACCTGGAAAAGGGGCTGATGGGCAGGGGATGAAAGATCCAGCAGTTTCAGCATTCAGAAAGTGGTTTGCTATTTCCAAAGTGGCCAGTGTGCCACACTGTAGTGAATATTGTACTTCGGGTTCTTTTCTAGGGAGCTAAGCAGCCTTTTACAAAACAACAAAAGCAGTGCTGAGCCCTAAATGAGTCTTTTTTTGTCGTTCAACATGGTTAGGGCAAAGACAGTCAAAATTTATGTCTCTGTTAAAAGAAACCTGGAAGTAAAGTCAATACAAGAATTTAGCACAAGGCAGAAGGTTATTTGGACAGTGTTCTGCCTGTATTTATTTATTAGCATGAAGGCACATGCTTTGATGATGCGTGTAACAACTATTCTTTACTTCCTTGCACGTTCTTCAACATCTGCAGTCCTCGTAGTCCCCCATGCATGTGCACAAGGAAAGTGTTCTGGGTGCACATTCCTGACTGCAGGATTGAGTGTTGTTAGGAAAAATTAGGGGAGGATGGAAAAGAAAACTGAAAGAAATGTAATTTAACCACTAATATCTTCCTTTATCTTTTAACATTCATGACTGTGTGTTTTATTTTCCTGCTCTCATGAGTTTTGTTGAAGATATATCCACAGTAAAGCATGCTTGAGTACAATTTGTAATGTAAATTTCAAAGGGAGGATTATTTAAAAGCGAGTTGAGTTCTGATGTTTTTGCTTCATCCCAAGTCCCTATTGAAATTTCTGTCTGATTTAATCAAAAAACTTAGCTTAGGCCCCAACTATTTTCTACATTCTCTCTAAAACACTATTATAGTGTTTAAGAGTCTATTTGATGCCATGAGACAGGTCTAAGATGTGTTTTTCTGTGAGCCTTCTGAGAGGTAAGACTTGTGGGAAGAAGTGTTTTCTTTCCCAAACCAACAGTCGAAGACAGAAAAAAGCCTCCCAATGACACTTTTAGGTAAACAGACTTCTTTTCAGAAATATTTTTCTTTCTTCTAGCTGGGCTGATACCTCTTCCAGACCTTGTTTTTCTGAGATCTGTGGGTTCTCACAGCGTCTGTAGAGGACCTGATATCCTCAGCAGCGTTATAGGCTAAGAAATAAACAAACCCAAGGTTCCCGGAATTTTGTGATGCTGCCACCACTGTTTAAAGCATCACTTCTCCACCCTCTCAGCATTCTCTGACATATTTGGTGCTTAGTATCTCTCAAAATCCAACAAGTTAGTTGCCAATTCAGTTTTTTTGCCTTTCTTCACCTAATCAGCACCACATGGCAAATAAATAAAGCCCAACATAATTTTTTCCATTGGGCCAGGTGACAGGGAGATTGTCACCCCAAGCCTGGTGTTCTTGGACAGTCTGAAGGTGGATGTGTATTTCTCAGAGTTACGTGTGGGACAAAAGCAAACGAAGCATGACTGCATGTAAGTCAGGAGCTAAAATAGACCAGTGGGAAACCAATAGAACCCAATGTAAATCCAATCAAAATCATAACTCGTAGAGTCTTTTCCCCCACCTTTTTTTTTCCTAACCAAATTTCTGAGTCCTTCAGGCATTGTGTACAACGTGGCTGTAGTGACAGGAGACATCCGAGGAGCCGGCACCAACTCCAAGATCCACGTAATCCTCCACGGCTCCAAAGGCTTGAAGAACAGTGGGAAGATTTTCTTGGAAGGAGGTGAATTTGAGCGTGCCAGGACAGACCTCTTTAACGTGGAGATAGCTGCCCTTCTCAGCCCTCTCAGCAGAGTCACCATTGGGCATGACAACTGCGGTGTCAGTTCTGGCTGGTTTTGCGAGAAGGTGAGACTAAATCATCGTAAACTCATGGAAACATTTAGACCTCTAAGGTCACGGAGTCCAACACCTGAGTCAAGATTTTTGTCTGTAGGCAGCTGTCAGACTGTTTCCTATTCATAACTTGACCCCAGCAACCAAGTAGAGTTTAAAAATATATAAATAAATCTGCTGTCGTTTGGATGGCAATATCCCTGGTTTAACAAGTCAATATTATACATCACGCACGGGAGTAGCTGATTGCCTCAAAGGCACGTTGGATGCATAAGTCAATCACTTGCTAATTGGGTTGATTGCCCCTCTGCTGTCACAAAGGTAGAGATTATTGTTTGCTCAGCTCCAAAAGCACCTTCAGATGTTCGCCCAAGGGGCCGGACAGAAATGCAGCCTTGGATTGTGCTGAGCATTTCAAAGTTATCATCCACACTCAGACTTCCCTGAAGTTTCTAGGTGCTGCTCTGGAGGCCCAGAAATAATAATAATAATAATAATAAAAAAAACCCATCAGAAAGTGGCTGACCACAGCTGTTACTGGGAGGCAGTGGGAAAATGTGTGATGTTGTAACCAAACAACTTACATTTCTTTGAAAAAGACTCTGTGCAGCAGTGGGGGAAGATGTTGGAGAATTCTTTTAAGTTTAGCACATAGTGTGTGATCCCCATATCCGCGGGTAATGTTTAGTTTTGTACCATGCAGTGCTTAGTACAAATGCCAGAGATTAATGTGGCCTTGTGTTAACTCCCTACATCTGTGAGTAATAAGTTTTGTGCCAGCTAATGCTTCCTTGTTTGCTTCTGTCAGTGATTAATCTGTACTAGCCGATATCCTAGTTTTGAGAACAGAGATGGAGTGCCAGAGTAAAGAGTGATAAGAGAAGTGCATCATAACCTGAACATGTATTTGAGATACTCTTACGGAAAGCAGATTCACCCGAAGATCCGAGACCATAAAAGGGAAATCTGAGGAATGGGATGTAGCCAAATGGCCACCAAAGACCCCCAAAAGACCCCTACTCATATTCTAATAACTTCATGGAAAGAACTAGCATATATTCATGTATTCATGAAATGTAATCCATATGTAACAGAAATGTGACTAATATGTATTAGTCTCATGGGTATAACCTGGTCTGTTTGGTTGCTGCTCAGGCTTTGAGGTGAAATTCCCATGCATCCAGCATTGTTAATAAAGCAATTTCAGCTTTCCAATGCAGCAAATTGGTTGCACAGTTTATTTCCTGGTTTTTGGTGACAACGTGAGTTCGTGTACAAGGCCAGAAGGAGGAAATGGGAGGGTGAGAAGGAAGGTAGCTGCCTACCCTGAAGCTATGAGGAAATGCAGTTTTCCTGGCAATCAAAACCAGCTTAGGATGTGTTTGAAGGCTTTTTGTGTCTTGTGTTTTCTGCAAAGCCCTGGTGCACACTGGTGTGGTGCAGGGCATGTGCTGGACTCTGACTTCTGCAGCCACCCTGCCTGTTCCCATTCCCTTCCCTCCTGGTGTTTCACCTCTTCTTGACTGACCTGTTGTGATGCAAAAATGGGAATAGCAGGACAAGTGGGTCACAGCCATGCTCCAAACTGGAATTTGTACCACCATCCAGCTCATGTTGGTCCAGAAGAGCTGATTTTGAGAGCAGGACCAGGATCTCTGTCTTTGCTCTGATTATTTAAGCTTTCGGTATCAAGGTCCTGTGGGCTGCCAGTAACAGAATATTCAAACTCATGTTCCCAATCTCTTTCCCCAGGTGGTGGTTTACTGCCCCTTCACTGGTATTGAGCAGACCTTCCCGTGTGGGAAGTGGCTGGATGAAGATGAAGGTGATGGTCTCATAGAGCGGGAACTCTACGAAATGGTCTCCCTACGCCAGAAAAGACTGAAAAGTAGGTGCAGGTGTCCAGGAGCCTCCTGTGACCATCACCCCTGCTGCCACAAGCAACATCAGCCTGATTGTCACCTGAGTGACCCTTGGTCTAGGAGAGGCTCGAGTGGATTCAGTCACTGGGTCATAGAAAGGTTTGGGTTGACAGGGACATTTAGAGGCCATCTCATTCCAACCCCCTGCCATGGGCAGGGACACCTTCCACTATCCCAGGTTGCTCCAAGCCCTGTCCAACCTGGCCTTGGACACTCCCAGGGATCCAGGGGCAGCCACAGCTGCTCTGGGAAACCTGTGCCAGTTCCTCACCACCCTCACAGGGAAAGGTTTTTCATAATAGCTGATCTAACCCTGCCCTCTGGCAGTGGGAAGCCATTCCCCCCTGTCCTGTCCCTCCAGCCCTTGTCCCAAATCCCTCTCCAGCTCTCCTGGAGCCCCTTTAGGCACTGGAAGGGGCTCTAAGATCTCCCCAGAGGCTTCTGTTCTCCAGGTGAGCATCCCCAGCTCTCCCAGCCTGACTACAAAGCAGAGGAGCTCCAATCCTTGGAGCATCTCCATGGCCTCCTCTGGACTGGCTCCAGCAGCTCCACGTCCTTCGGATTTTGGGGCATGAGTTCCAGCTTTGAGCTTAGTGCTTTAGGGGAGTATAAAATTAAACTCTTACAATATTTTGAAGAATTATACTAATTTTCTTAACCTGTCAGCCTTCCTACTGTCACTGGGCTTAGGACTGCCTCAGTCATCACCTTACCTTTGCAGACAAGCCAGGCTGTGTTTCTCATCATTACAGAAGCAAAGTTTTCTTATTCTAAATGGAAAGAAAACCTAAATATAATAAGAAAACAAGGGGGGGGGGGCGGGGCGAGTGTGGAATGGGAATAAAACCACAACTCTTCCTGCTGCCTTCACCTATTTTTATTCCTGACCTTAAGAGAAATAAGAGGACTTAGCCCTGTCCGGGTGCTAAAGGCGCCTCCCGCGGCATTCACACGCGCGCTGCATGCGGAGCCCTTTCTCTAGAGGGAGGCAATGGCACACGTTTGCGGGCAGGAGCGGCTCCGCGCCGGGCCGTCCGTCCCTCCACACACGCTCCAGCGCCAGCCTCGCCTCACCGCCGGCTTCTGCACCAAGCCAAACACATCGCTGCCGCCCTGCCCGCGCCAGCGCCTGTGTGCAAACAGAATATTTTAATTAGGATAATAGACACAGTTTAATCCGAGTGCTTCGGGTGGGCTCCTGCTTAAACAGCAGTTCATTTAAATAAGCTTTATCTAAATGTTAGTCGGTGTTATAGCCACATTGCACCTCCGACGCGGTCCATTTAGCTAAAGCATCTGCAACCTTTAACCCTCTATTATCAGCTCTGATTGTTATTGACAGGCTAATTCCCTCACCACTGCAGTGCAGGAGATAGACAGAGAGCATTAGCCTTGAGAAATCTGTGACCTTTAGCTGCCAGATTATAGAAGTGTAAGACTTGGAGTTAGAAAAGACCTATTATGTCATCTCGCCTATCTCCCTGTGCACACAGGACTGTCCCTTTCTGTGGAGCTGATCAAAGCTGGGTGGAACCTCACTTGGGGTATCCATGGTGAAACGTCTCCCTGCACAGCGTCCAGGAGATGCTCCTGCAGCAGATTGCAGCTCCATATGTAGCTTGTATTTATTCTGTTGGGTTTTTTTTTTATTTTCTCCTCTCTTTATCTCGAGTGTTATCCTGGAAACTGTCACGCCAGGTCTAGTCCTCCCTGGTGTTTGTGCCCTGGGGAATATTTGCTCTGGCTCTGAGGATTTCCAAACTGCCTGCGTGCCTTGATGTGAGAGGATACGGAACAGGGGGATGTGCCCAGCGAGCCCTGGGAGGATGATGATGGATACTTGGGGAAATGCCTGGCCTGCTCCAGCAGCTACAGCCCGAGCGCACCCACACCTCTCCCTGTGTGGTTTCTCCCTGACAGCCCTCTATCAGCATTTAATCCTGGTACAAGGTCCTGTTTCCCCCTCCATGCATACTTCACTCCTCCTTTCCTCCAGCAAGAGGCCAGGGAGGCCAAACCAGACAGATGAGAGCAGTCATTGGTGTCTGAATTGCACTTGCAGTTTTCCCCAGGGAGACCAGGCTGCTCTATCACATGCCATCCACAGACTTTTCTTTGCTTCATTTCTGCTCACATAAAACTTGCTGGTGCTTTTCAGAGAGAAGTGGTCATGAACATTTTGTATATTATTAAAACCAGAGCAAAACTTCTTCTGAGAGATCCCTCTTCCCCTCATTTATTTTTTTTTTCAGGAGCTCTTGTCTCTTTTTTATACAGTCAAACACTGAGTAGATCAGTAAAAATCTAATTTATATGCATGTCATCATATTTTTATATTCCATTCTGGTCTCTGAAGGTCAGACCGTGCTGGTGTGGGCTCGGGCATACCGAAAGGGTTAGCAATTCTCTCATTAAGATTTGTTAATAATTCAGCTGATGTCTGAGTGAGGAAAGAAGGCTGTTCCCTCTCCTGTAGGTGCTGCAAGGCCTGCAGAAGCAACACATATTATCATCAATAAAGAATGCAAATGAGGGGCTCTTTAGAGGAAATAATGTCACCTTTATATGTGCAACAATATTCTGATATGAAAACTGACATAAAGTTGCTGCAGGTGGACTTGTCTTATAATTAAAATGTTTGGTGAAGACTTGAGATAAAAATTTTGCAGATTGGTCACAATCTTGGGCTACGTCATGTAGAATAAAAAAAGTGCTAACTGAAGTCGGGTGGGATTTAGTCATTTAAATAATTTAAAACCTCTTGGAAAATATCTTTACACTGCTCTGAGTGTGTTTGCCCCACATGATGCAGGGATGAATACCTGAGTGGGCTTTGAGCCTGCCCATTCTGCAAAAGGCATTTCTGGGGTAATTTGTCCAGTCTCAGGAGGCTCATTAGCTCAGGATGAGGTGGTAACATGTCGGTTTCAAACTCATCCTTGTTCCATACAGAGATCAAGCAAGTTTTTAGGAGCTACCTGGAGCTTCATTGCACTGTGCACAAGTAACTGGAGACTCTGTCTCACTGACAGAAGAAAAGATTAATATTTCCCTGACTTTATGGTCTTGGAAGCTAGAGTTGTAGGTGTTTGACAAGTATACTGAAACTTCAGGGATGAAGCGCACTCCTACATAACCCTGTTAGTAATTATAACAAGAAAATACGGTTCACCTGGAAAGTGGTTGTTTATGTTTTTTCTCATTTTCTTTTAAATGAAATCACAGAATTATATTTCCAGCCAATCTCATTCCTGTATGTCATGCAGCAGCTGATTATGTTTGTGCAGAAAAGGATGAAAAGTCTTCATGTTCTTTCATCCCATTCTGCCTTTTCTACCTACCAGGGGAAAGAATGAGAATTATGTTTTTCACCAGGTCAACCTATAAAAATTACTCTTTAAAACAAATATCTTAAACCTTTTTTTCTAGAAAACCCCTGGTCTCTGTGGATCTGGACAAGTGACATTAAGAATGCAGGGACAGATGCCACCATCTTCTTCCAGGTTTATGGAGACAAGGGGAAGTCAGATGAGATGAAGCTGGATAACAATTCAGACAACTTTGAAACTGGACAGATTGACAAGTTCATGGTATGAATCTTGTGCAAGTGGTAACTTTGGCTTGGTATTGTTTTTCAGGGCTTTAGCTTCAACACTGCACAGAAAATCATCAGCATGAAATTTTTACTTCAGTAGATCCTTCTAAAGTGGAGGTGAAGTCACTCAGTTTGATGGTGATGCAAATGATTTACCCAACAAGAATATATCTTGTCTTCTGTAAACAGGGACTAGGTTGGCGTTTTAGACTCCTCTCTGATTGAGCCCTTTAAAGATGTTAGAGATGTCCTTTGTGTTTGTGCTTTGCTGAATTACAAAAATGGGTATTGCACCTTTTTTCCCATCTACAGATCGAGCTTCCCGATCTTGGCACCTTTTACAAGCTTCGGATATGGCATGAGAAAAGAAATCCCTTTGCTGGCTGGCATCTGAATAAGGTGAGGGGACAGCAAGGGAGGGTGGACATGGAAAGCCAGACTGGTCAGAGAGGTCTGCAGTGCCAGTCCTGGGTCACTGTGTTCCCCAGCTGGCAGCTGAGCTTGATGTCCAGTACTCAGAGGTGCCTGCCTTGTCAGAGGACAAGCTAAAATTGTCTAAGGCTGCATAGGGTAGGTTTAGGTTGAATAGTAGGGAAGATTTCTAGACCTAAAAGGTTGTCCAGCCCTGGCACAGCTGCCCGGGGCAGTGGTGGAGTCCCCATCCCTGGAGGGATTTAAAAGCCATGTGGATGTGGCACTTGGGGACATGGGTCAGTGGTGGGCTGGGCAGTGCTGAGGGAATGGTTGGACTTGATGATCTTGGAGGGCTTTTCCAATGTGTGATTTTGTGCATGGGAAATGAGAGCAATGGGAAGAGGCAGCTCCCAAGATTGATGGTGAAAAATCACATTTTCCCATCCTTCCAGTGTCAGACCACTCAGACCACTGTAGTCCCTCTCACTGCTACCAGTTTTTTTTTTATTTCACTCGTCAGAAAACTTCATATTCGAAGACACCATTACTGTACAGAAAGGCAAATTGTCTGGGCAGCAAGTTCATTTCTAAATTTCACCTGTACTCCTCCTGAACATCTTGGAAATCACTCTCTTCACTCAACAAAACACACACTTTTCTCTGCATCTGTAAATAACTATGTTGATAAACCACAGTTTACTTGGTCATTTTTCTTACATGCCTCTAATGTGCTTTGACAATTCCTGCTCTCCTGCATTGTCATGGAGCTGTGAAAGCACCCGCTGCCAACACCCATCTCCAGTGGGAAGAGCAAATCAGGTACTGCTGTTGGCATCTTGTGGGAGAAGTTGTCTGGCTGTGGTCTTTTATGAAAAAGAATTTTCTGCAATCATCTCTATTAGTTTGTTCACAGATGATGAGCAAGAATGCTTGTATCTTCCACAGCTATTTTACTGCACAAAAATTGTGTTCAGGAGGGACAAGAGGAAACTTCGAGCATGTCTAGGATTCACTTTTGGCCAAACTGTCTAAGCAAACCTGGTTAAGAAGCATTAAAGGCATCAATGATCTTATGGTTGGACTCAATTATATTAAAGCTCTTTTTCAGTCTAAATAATTCTATGACCCTATAAAAATCAGTCTGTCCATAGACACCCTGTCTGGTGTTTTCAGGATGCATAAGGCTCATGGCACTTGAATCCCATCACTGGTGCATCCATTTTAGCATCTGGGAAGTTAGATGAGACCTTAATGATACTTTGTTCCAGTTCCCACTCATTTCATGCCTTATTTGCTTCATGTCAGGTCGTACTTCCGTTTTCTAACACAAGAACACAGAACAGCCACGCTGGTCAGGCCAAAAGTCCACCTAGCCCAACATCCTCTCTGCCATGTCACATAGGGTCGTGACTACAGAAGTGCAAGAAAAGGACAAGCATTTATGATACTTCCTCCTAATATTCTTCCTGTTTTTGACTATTTCCAATTGGACTCTTACTTCCTAAACAGATCTACCCAATAGAAAGCATTTAGTAGTTTAGGCTTTTCTTCCAGTTATTTGTTCAAAGTTTCCAGCCTCCATTTGAATGTTTAAACTTTTAGCAACCATAATAGCTTTTGGCAGGGACTTCACAGGCTGATTTTGTCCTTTTTCTTTGCTTAGAACTTTGTTCCACAAACATCATTTGATGCCCTGTGTTTCTTGAGGGAGAAGAGTGAACAGTTGACCCCTCTCTGCCTTCTCTGCCATGCCACCTATGATTTTATAGACCTTCATCATGCCCACTTCAACAGACAATTGCAGAACACCACCTCATTTGCTCATTACTCCTTTGGAAGCTGCTGCAGATCTTTGATGAGGATTCCTGCCATTTTTTTGGGTGTTTTCTCAATGCAGTGATTCTGAGCAGGGAGAACCAGCAGCGCAGGCCTCATCCATGATTTGCTCTGTGGATTTACACAGTGGCACATGATGAGCCATTTCAGGAGCCACAGAATCCCTAAAAACTTTCACCACAGTGTGGAGTGATTGGAGAAAGGAGGAATGAAAAGCCATCAGCTGTGACAGACTTTGCTCCATGTAGCACTGCAGTGCACGAGTCAGAATGATGGCCTCATTATTAATGTGTTTTATTTCTCTGCTCTTGCCTCCCTGGCTAAAACCTGTCAGGATCTTGTTGCTTTTTTTGCCTTTAAGCCTCTGAACTCATGCAGTGTTTTGGTTTAATGAAGGTAACTCTGCTGAAAACGCTGACAAAAGAAAAATACTCCTTCAACTGCGGCCGCTGGCTAGATATAAATGAAGAGGACAATGAGATCGTGCGGGAGCTCCCTGCCGAGGGATCTCTGGTGACTGAAGTCATGCCAGGTGAGAGCCACGGGCTCTGTGCAGGGGCTTGCTTAGGACCTGAATAGAAAGAAACCCTCTTTGTGTGAGAGATGCACAGGCAGACCGATGCAATTCAATTAACTTCTCTTTCTGGCACTTTCTCTCTGCAGTATTTTCTGTGTGCATCATTAGCTGCATGAAGCCTGAGAAATCCCAGGCTTTATCTTTTTTTTTTTTTTTTTTTTTTTGAGCATAATTCTCTGTGGTGGGAAATGGGAGAGATCTGGCTACAGCACAATTGTTTCCAGGGTTAGGGTTTTTTTAAACTTACAATTTCTTTTCCAGTCTACCTTAAAATGTGAAATGCAAGGTTTGAGGGATGTTCATGGAAAGTCAGCTTAGCTGAAATGCAATCTAAAATTTAGCGATCGTATTTTGGGCTTTAAAGTTTTATTTAGTTATATGCAAATTTATGCAGCTGTCTGTATAAATATATAGGAAGTTGCACAGCAGAGTAGTGCAAAAGCATATGCATCTTTCAGTATGTATGAGCAATCCAAACTATTTATTCATTTAATTGAACTGGAGATTTAATTAAGGAAAGCTGCAGAACTTTGCACTGGCTTCCTGAAGTGGTCATTTCTGCCTTGACCTTGAGTCACAAGAATTAAATGTACTCGGAGAATTTAGGAGAGTAGAATACCTCAAGGTGGCCAGTGGGATTTTTCATATTTCCACCAAAGCACCCACACTCTGTAAACCACCAGTCCCCAGCTTTCTGAAATTTCTAGTTCTGACTTTGGTGATCTGCATGCAGCAGAGCAGCTTCTCAGAAGAGGAAGAGTAATTGTAATTGCAGATGTTATTAAAATGTAAATAAACCTAGTTTTGAAATGTATTTTTAATCAGCTGTGGAGAGGGCAGCTCTCCACACACAGGCACTTTCCAGTGAGGAGAATTTGTGCTGAGTAGAGGTGAGGTGCAGCACCTGCTGGTTGGGCCTGCAGGTGGGTTTTGGAGGGAGGGTGGGAGCACTGCTTCTTGTCCCTTCCCCATGCTGGAGAAAAGGGTCTCTCTCTCAAAGGTTGATCTGTGGGCTGGCTCCTCGTTGTGATATTTCTTCCTGGACATCCTTCACCCAATGGGATGGGAGGCAGAGTCAGGGTAGGAAGGTGGCAGCTCAAAATCCATCCAGAAAAACCCTCAATGAAGATCTCAAAGGTGAGAAGGAGGCAAGAGAGAATCCAACCTCCGGCATAAAATTTGGGCTCTTGGAGGGATGATCTTGGGGGCCTCTTTCAGCCTTAATGATGCAATGATTTTATGATTCTATGTTTTAGAATCACTGTCCCAAGGAGATGGGGCCAACTGTGCGTGTCTCGTCCCATAAATCCAACATGAAGAGCCCATTCCTCAGACCTCTTAGCACTTGTCCCTTTCCAACTCTTTTTGTCTGCCTGCCATGGCCCTGGGTGCTGAAAATGATGTTTTCCCCAAACACATAGCAAAGGTCCCCCATCACCAGGGCCATCTTGGGAAGGCAGCAGGGGAGGTATCAGGACAGGGGCCTCGAGGAGGATATGAACTCCAATTCATGAGGCTTTACTTGAAGGGACCCATATTTTTATCTCCTTGTTTGGAGGACTTCTATGGGTTCTCTCAATGCTTCAGGTCTTCCTAGTTTGGCTTTTTTTTTCCCCTTTTCCCAGCGGTAACATGAAAGCGTAGAAGTCAATCCATCAGCAGAAGTACCAGCTGGAAGTACCAACCCTTAAAGTTAATTACAAGCCTGTCAAAAATGCAGTAAATTTAAGCGGCAATTAATGGTGTTGCTGGGATTGTTTCACCGATTTATGTGCCCTCAGTGATCAAGTACCGCGTGACGGTGTGCACGGGGACCGTCAGTGGCAGTGGCACAGACGCCAACGTCTTCGTCTGCCTCATCGGCGACCAGGGGGACACGGGCGAGCGCGTCCTCTACAACTGCATCAACACCGTCAATAAATTTGAGAAAGGCAACGTAAGTTCGGTGCCTTAACACAGGTTTTAAAGTGTGTGATGATTTTATAAATTAATTTTTTTTTAAAAATTATTTTGAGGTGTGTCTTTGTAAACTCAGCTGTTTTTCCTGCCAGCTTGGGCTAGGGCAGTAGGGAGAAATAAATCTTGTCGACAGAGCATCATAACAGGTTGCAGCTGGAGGGAGGTTTAGGTCGGGGGCAGCATGCCCTTGCTTGATGTATGTTCATAAAAGAGTCTCTTGGTTTGCTCCCCAGCTAAGTACTGACTGCTGAAATTCCATCTTCAGACTGGGGAAGGTTTCCAGGAAATCTTCCAATAATGAAAGGGAACCTTTTCTCTTCCATCTAATATAGCAAAGATTTGGCTCCCTGAGGCAAAGGAAGAAAAAAGCATCTTATTTAATGTGAAATTTAGAACCAAAAGCTTAACATGTTTCCTTTATATTTCCTCCAGTTTCCCTCAATCATGCTGAACTCAATTCTGTGTTGTATTTTCAAATGGATTTTCAATATCTTTTTTCTGTCCATATCCAGAATGGAGGGGGGTGGAAAAGGCTTGAAACGAAGACAGAGCTTATTCCCTGGAAAGCTGGAGATAATGAAGAAGTCAAATTGTAGTTAAAACCCTTGCAGCATTGGCAGTATCAACAAGCAAATAGTTTACTGATCGGATCTATGGGGTCAACCTACTTAATGTGTATCCAATTTTGAATCTCTAGGGTCCAACTTAGACTGGTAAAATGCAATCAATATCTCCAGGAGGAGATTTTGAGAATCTGATCACAGAACTCTGCAGATTTCCCGTCTCTTGTGTCATTATTTGATGGAAAGTTCAGAGTGGAAAAAAAATGGAGATAAAAGGAGGTCACGTTTTCAAAATAGACCATTGAATTTAGGCTTCTGAAATATGCATTAGCACTTTGAATTCGCCTTTGAATGTCCAGAAATTCCAATTCTTCACTGAAATCACTGAGCTTTTCAAGACTTTAAAAGAACTTTCATCAAGTATTTCTTATGCTTTTAAGATCTTTCTGTGGGAACATGGCAATTACATAGTGTGAGAGCCCATTCTGCTTCTAGATGATATGCAGGTTTGCACACATGGACATTGTAAGCACCTTTTTTTTTTGTCTATGGATTGACATTATAGGTATTTTAATTTTAAACAGTAGGTCCAAGCTATAAAGGATGGCATTTTGTCACTTGGTGAAGACTAGTTTTGCCAAAATGGTAGTGAAACAAGTCGTATTTTGGGGCTGGTTTGAAGACTGTGTCAGTGTAGTTCCAAAGAAAGGTGCCTGGTTCACAGAGAATACAAACATTTTAAACACAGATAATGGCTATTTTAGGGGATACTCCATCCCTGTGCAAGTCCAGGTTGGATGAGGCTTTGAGCCACCTGGTCCAGTGGAAGGTGTCCCTGCCCATGGCAGAGGGGCTGGAAGGGGATGTTCTGTAAGGTCCCTTCCAAGCCATACCATGCCGGCATTCTGTGTTTATTCTATGATATTTACTCACAAAAATGAGTTACAGGCTACCTTGCATGAAGGAGGATAAAAATGGAAAACTAATTTTGGCAATCAAGTCGTGTGATTAAAAGTATGCAGATGACATAAACCAAACTGGAACCTACTAATGGAAAACTGCTCTCCTGGCACGAGGAGCTGAAAGCTAGTGAATGAATTGGAAGCTGTTTAAGAATTGATCCTGACAAACTTGGAGCTCATATATTCAAGAGACTGAATGAGTATATCTACACTGATTAACTCTGATACCCTTTTAAAAAGAAATGTAGCTAAGTCAGTACGGTCTCTAATCTACAGCCACTTAAACCAATAGTACCTTGATTACCAATTTAACTTTAAAAGTTTGCCTGCAGATGCAAACTAACAGCCCGTGTAGAAAGTAAGATTTAAAGATGCCTCTAAATTAGGTGTTTGCCCTGTTGTGGTTCCAGATAGTTACTTACTCATTAATTTATATCACCCATTAATAAGTAAGGTAAGCGTCAGGCCTAATGAATTAAACTGCATTGACTTAGACTCACTCAGTGAGGTTTTGATAGCTTAAATCCCCAATTCAGCAGTTTTGAGTACGTAAGTAGCATTGACATATGTAAGCCCATCATTAACACTTTAAACAGTGCCAAAATGCTTGGTTGTCTTCATTCTGAAGGTCACTTCAGAGTCCTGAATGATGACATAATTAAGATTGTTTTAATAAATTCCAGTATCTACATAAATACTGCCTTGCTGCCACGCTTTCTGGGAGCTAGCTGGGTATATGCTACCACCATACGTGCTTTGGGGAGATGAAGAACAACAGAATGACAGTGGTTATCTTTCTCTTACCTAGCAAGGCATTTCAGCCAGATGGCAACCACAGCAGTCATGTGTCTTTGTTGGGCTATATGCTGCAGATATGCTGTGTGTTTACATCCAGTATTTACCATACGTGTGCCATGTGTGTGTGTCTGCACATGTGCCGCAGATACTTCTGTCTGGCCTGGTTCCCAGAGGAGTAACTTGCTCTTTTAATGCATTTCTCTTCCCTCAGCCATCAAGAACTGCTGGTCCCTCTGAGTTCTTGGGTAACAGAGCTCTGCTTTTGAGAGGGCATCACTGGATCTAATCTGTACATTGGTTATCTGAGCCCATTACCAAGGGGGAAAAAAAAAAGACATAAAATCCATGTCTCTTGTGGGGTGTTGAGGGTGTTTATCTGCTGGGTTAGGTTCACACCAACCTCCAAACACAATTCATGGAGCAGCTGGAAATACCCCTATGCAGCTCTGCCCAAACTGGGGTTAAATTGTGCTCAGTAGTCAATGTCATCTGAATTTAACACAGTGTAATGTCTTTGAACTGTACCTCCAAATACTTCTGTAGATTTGGTCTGAAGTGAGCTGCTTCCATCTTCTCAGAAAGCTTATATCTGAGCAGGGGTTTGAACTTGGATTTCCTGCCTCTCTATATGAATTTCTTAATAATCAAATTACTTCCCTTTTACAGTTGTGGAGGGCATGCAAAGACACAGGAGATTTAAAATGCTGACAGATCATATATTTACAAATCTAATGTTATACATCTAGCACAAATATTCAGGCTTTTTATTCTTCGGTAAATTCTCCTTCATCTTGTGAAGAATTATCTTGCAGCATGCTGATGATGTTGGTTTGATTGCAATAATAAATTTGGGTTGTTTGTTTGCTTTTAAGGAGAAATATTGCCTTACCTTTTTTATTCTCCTCCTCAAAGGCCGATGAATTCTTCGTTGAAGCAGTAACGCTGAAGCAGGTGAGGAGGGTGAGGATAGGGCATGATGGCAAAGGAGGAAGCAGTGGCTGGTACCTTGCCAAAGTGATAGTGAGGGAAGAAGGACAGCCAGAAAGTGAGGCTGTGGAATTCCCCTGCTACAGGTACTGGAAACAATGCTTGCAAATTAAGTCTCCGTCTATGCATTTGCCAGACTTTGAAGAGCCTAGCTGTTGGCCCATGACTGGAATTTTCTGAGCACAGCTTAATCCTTTTTATTTATTCATTTGTTCATTTATTTTTGCTAAGCCTGAAAGCAAAGAGTGTGTTTTGGGAGGTTTAAGATACAGTTAACTCCCCTTACCAAGTAAATAGCAATCTGGATGGTGAACTTCTCAGCAATTAAGTCAGTGATGCAGAGAAATTCCGAAAGCTAAAACTCAGCCTTCCAGTGCCACATCCAGTGTCACTGCAATTGCCTGCTGCAGAAACACACTCTGCAATCTGCTGGTGTTACTGCATGTGTGGAATGAGGTTCTGGTCCCTCACATGCACATCCCATCTTTCTGGGAGCAATGGGATGCTCTTTTTGTGTTGGGAGAATGCAAAATTGCTATGCTGCCGTCTCAAGAGCTCCTTGCATGAGGGGAAGTGCAGAGACAGTGGCAGAGGAGAGGGCTGTAACTAACCCCATGGGTGAGTTATAAATGTATTCTTCTCTTCCCTAGACAATCAAGTGGCCAAAAGAAATGTGCTGTATTGAGGCTGCCTGTGAGGAACAAGGTGCATGATCTGTCCTGGTACTCACTGTTGTCTGCCTCAACATTACAGTGCAAACTAGAGAGAAGTGGGTGAAAACAGAAGAGACTAACTCCAGTGTAGTTCAGGGTCCCATCTGTCCTCTCAGGATGTCCACCCTGTAAGATGAACATCCAATGATCTCCATTTGGACATCAAATACCTGTTCTAAAAAATCTTTTCCTGGGGACAAGTGGAACTGTAAAACTCAAACACAATTATTCTAAAATTGCAAACAAAGGTGAAACCTCTAAGCTAGTTATTTGTCTCTTGTCTTGGAAGAACTCCGCTATAATGAGGGGAGTCAGCCAAACACAGAACAGGAGCCAGCCCCAGCCTCTTGGCATTGCTAAAGCCACGTCACATCAGAGAGCAAACTCACCGGGGAGACAGCACGGAGCAGCAGATGCAATGTCATCTTGGTTGTGAAAAGCAAGCCAGTCTCTCCCTTTTCAAAGAACAAACAGCCACATAGTCATTGCTGCCTTTTGATCCATATTTAACAACCATATGTTTTACTGAGTTAAGCAAGCAAGCTAGACAGGTTTTTCCTTGGACATGAAGTGTCCACGTGGAGAGCTGTTTTGCTCAGACTCCCCAGAGATATTTCTATGTCTAACATCACCATGCAGCTGGCTCATTTTAAAGATTTCATTTTGAATTATCTCCTTATGTGAATGTTAAACTGGGTGTCTTCCCTCAGCTTGGAGTGATGACTCCCTTCTCATAAGCTTTACACCTGTGGATCAGGAATATCAGAGTCCAGAGGGCAATCCCCTCAGGACAAGGACTGAAAGAGGACGGAGAAGCAAAACCCAAGACCTTATCCCCAAAATATTCATGGGGTACATTCAGGCTTCAGGTCACCAGTGATGGAATTCCACCCTTCTTATCTTTCTAAATGTCTCTTTTTCCGAGTGTCGTTGTGCAGCTTTATTTGCTGTCCTTGTGCCAGCATTATCTCTTCCTCTCAGATTGAGAAGGTGACATGACTGATCGCCACCAAGCACAGGGACAGCTGCTCCCTCTCATTCTCTTTGGTGCCTGTGTCTCCTGAGAGACTGAGGCACCATCGCAGTGTACGGGTGTCGTCATGGAGTCTGGAGATATCTGAGGGCGAAGGTGCTCACCCACTGCATCCTCCACCTGAGGGACAGACACTTCCATGGCCTGCAGCGTGTGGATGTTCCTCTCCAGCCCTGTAGGCCAAGGATAGCTTATGTCCTCGCTGCTTTGGCAGGAGATCAGAGGGTCCTGCTTCACCTCTTCAGAGGCAAGATGTTGAAAAAACTTGTACAAAGAGAGGCAATGCAAGTGAGGTTAGTTAGAGACTCCATCCAAGGGCTATGCCAGGATACATTCTCCTTTTCCTTGCCCAGCGGCCATGTTGTCCTCACTGCCTTAATCTCCAAGATTTGACTAACTTCCACCATTCTACACAGCACAGTTGCACGGTCTGGAGAAAATACCTTTTCCTGCTGTGTTCTTACTCAAAGTTACTCCACTGACCTTGTGACAATCAGCTGCTACTGTGAGCCAGAGGACAAAATGCCTTCCAGCAGAAACACATCTCACCTGTGCAGGAAGCTCCACAGGCTCCTTACCTCTGTACAAACCAGGCTGCAGCAGCTTGTGGGGAGCAGATTCTCTATCAAAGAGCTGCCTAACCAGCTTCCGCTCTGATACCTTTAACAAACCTTGTAGGTCTTCATTGCACAGAACTTGTTGAATTCTCTGCTCTGGTTATTCACATGCACGACTGTGTTTTGCCTTTTAATTTGAAATCCTTTCTGCCACTTCATAGGATCATCTATTACCTAATAATCACATGAGCTCTGTAAGAAGAACTGTCTTTGTTGTACAAGGGAGATAGCAGAAATAAAGAGAAGCTAAGTGGATTAATTGTGAGTTTGTGTCAGATTCAGGAAGAGCATTGAGAAATAACGACTCCCAGGCCTGTGCTTCCAACTCTTTAAACAGTTGACTTAAGAATCAGTGATTTTTAAAGCAGTCATTTCATTTGTGCTTGCAAGAAGAAAATGCAAGTTCCTTCCCCGAGCGTTATTTGCAGAATTACTAGTACATAACTTGGATCCAGTACTATTCCTCCCTTACAACCATGTGGCATTATAATATCCATGTTTTTAGGAACTGAATACTGAATCATTCAGTGACATCACTGAACAATTTATGCCTTGTAATACATGATGTGGTTTAGGTGTTGTGGTGATGAATACTGCTAAAAAGTTCAAAATTAAGGAGTTCACCTTTTGCCCCAGAACTGGAGCCAAACTTTTTTGAAGATCAGAACTGAGTTCCTCTAGTTTCATTTTCTCCTCAAAGCTCTCTGGAAGTCCAGGAATGGACTAGCTGACATTCTCTTAAATAGCCTATTTTTTATAATATTTATATCCCAGACAGAAATGAATTTTCAATCAGGCAAAGTCGTGAGTTTGTGATAGGACAGAATTTTACATGCTATAAATCATTACAACTCCACTGAAATCTTCAGTGATATGTCATTAAATTTTTCCTAAGCATATGGCCCCCACCATTTTAATTTTTCTCCAGCACAAACATAAGGGAACATTGTTAATTCTCTGAAGAACAACAGACAGACCATGAATGGGATGATGTACTAGGAGACTCCTGTGAAAGAACATTTATTCAATCAAATGCCAAAATTGTTCATCATACAAAGGAGCCAGAGAAACCTCCTTTTCTTGCGAAAAAATAAACTGAAATGTCTATCTATTTTACACATTTTTGTATATAGGTTATACTTAAAGGCACACAAAAATACATGTGTGCCTCTGGATCTAATGGGTGTGCCAGCCATTCTAATTGCACACAGGCTGGGTTTCAAATGCTCTATATGATGTCATGCCGTATTTTTTGCAGTGGTCTTCTGACTCTCTGATCCTCTAGAAATTCTTTCTGAAGTGGCTTTCATGTCATATTTTTGTCCTCTCTGAGTATTGGTCATAAAATATCTCTTTAAAATCAAGGATGTGACACAGGACATGACTACACCCTTGCAAAACCCACAGTGGCATGTGAATTACATTCACTGAAATCTAATAGAGACTGATAAAATAAAAGATTTTGACAGGCCTTTTGTACAAGGAATGTGATGGCACTGCACTGAAGAACTCTATTTTCTGCAGCCAGATGTGTTTATAATGTGTCAGTCCATTTGTTCAGTGCAAGACTATAAACTCCTGGTTTCAATCTGCTGCTCAGTGATACACTGTAGGAAATACATTGAAGTAAAGTTAGGATATTGATGCATATGTGCTGAAGGGAAGGAATGCAGTGGCATTGCTCATCCAAATATTTCCTCTGTCACTAATCTTCTTAAGAAAATAGTGCTTCTGCCACTCCTGGCTGTTCTCTTGGCTGAAACAGCACAAGGAGCCTTAAGCCACTTCTTCTGATAAACCTCCTTCTTCCTCCTCCAGTCCAAGACGTGCTCCTTCTCTTGCTGTCAGTATCTACCAACACTGGTAGAGGGAATTTCTTTATCTCGGGGCATGTCCTGCTTTTCTGATTCACTTTTCTCTGTCCTCACTGCTGAAGCAGTCAGCATTTGCTGTGCTGCACACAGAGATCTGTTTCTTGTGGGATGTATTTTTATCCTGCCACCTTGGCGCAGAAGCGATTCACTCAGATTTATCCCAGATACCCCTAAAACGTCAGCGATGGTGAAGGTGACAGAAAACAGCAGCATGTCCACTGGCAACAGAAACAGCAGCTTGCAGGGCACAAAACCCAGCAGAAGGAGAGCAGAAGTGTGTCTACCTTGGGAGCTTCTGCCTTCCTGAAGGCCATGATGAGCTCAGTGGTCCTGGGGTGGTGGAGTTCAGGCTCAAATTTTGTGGGTCCTGCCAGTTAACATCCATTTATACAGAAGCGTCTTGACTTTTGGGATGGTGTGATCCCCTAGCCATTGGATACCTGTCCAAGAACGTGAATCCTGAGCCAGCATCAAGAACTACATGATACAAAGGTATTAAGGACCAGTTCTAACAGGTAAAATAATGCCACCCCAGCCCCAAAATATAAAGGCTTCCTTTCTCAAGACAATGTGATGTCTTAACATGCTCTGATTACATTCTACCACTGCTCAATTTTTGACATCAATTTCGTGGTCTTCCCCACAGATTTTTCTGCTCCTCTATCCCACTGTACCCCTCAGCCTCCTCTGAGGCACAACACCACAGCTGATGCTCTCATGTGGTGCTTGTGTGATCATCAAATGTTCATGTGTTCATCACCTTCGTGCCGACCACCTGAGCTTTTAGCCCTGTCCAAGCACACCTGCACAAGGCCACCTGCTTTACAAGTAAAAGGGAAGAATACAGGGTAGACTGCATACCCAGGAACCTCCCAAAGCTTAGGGGGAGCTGGGGCTGGAGATGTGTGACTGTGTGGTGGGACTTCTGTGCACCTTTTTTGCATGAGGACGTTGCTGCTCGTGCTTCCAGGACTGGCTGGCTCTAGCTCATGTTTGGATTTCTTTCCTGGTGCTGTTTTTTTGCATGATTTCTTTGTGCTTACTATTTTCCTCTGGGTGGGAAAGAGAGAGAAAGAGACTGGAAAGATAATATTCCTTCAGATGGATGAAATGGAGATGTACCATCCCTGATCTTCCAAAATATCTGAGTCCTTCTTGGTCCAACTGGTCCTGACTGTAAGCTGGGGCTGGCTTATTACCAGCGACATGCCCCAGGGTTGATCCAGCTCTCAGCAGGCGTTTTTTCATGTCCCCAGATCCTTGTTATGAGGGTGGTTTTCTGGTTTCCATACGTGCTGACTCACTGTCAGTGTCAAAGATGGAAAGTTTAATGGGAAGGGAACTCCCCTCCTTTTTGGCCCACGGGTCAGCCAAGGGCAGTGAGACTGTGGGAAGTTCACAGGGCACATGGGCACCACGTGTTTGTGCAGAAGCAGGTCGGCTGTCATCCAGTGTGGCCACCTGAAAAGAAGCAGTTTCTGGGGATTTGTTTTTACTTCTAGTTCTGGGAAGTGTTATGGCCATTTAAATACTCTGCAGAACCCGCCAGAGATTGCTCATTTGTCCTTTTCTTGCCCCTGCTGGTTTGAAACAGTATTTTTAGCTGCAGAAGGTGCTGCTGCAGAGAGATGTGTACCTGGGAACAATGGGCATTTCTGGGAACTGCTCCTCCTCTCACAGCATCACTGTGGGAAACCTGACCCTAAACAGATGCTCACAGGAATAACCTGAGTTCTGCAGCAGTCTGGGTTTGAAGTGGTCAGTCAGAAACCTCTGCCAGGGCCCTGGCTGTTGTCATGCAATGGTTGCTGTATGGCACACGATCGTGTTGGGGCTGTAAATCCTTCATCCCTGAGGCTGAAGGAGCAGCTGTGAAGGTTAACAGGTTAACAATTGGTTCCCCTCTGTTTTGGGATGCGACTTTTGGAGGAGGATTGGAGAGGGGACTTTTGGAAAGGGTATGTAGTGGCAGGACACAGGGGGAATGAACTTGAGGAGGGCAGAGAGATTAGATATTAGAAAGAAATTATTTACTATCAGGGTGGTGAGGCCCTGGCAGAGATTGCCCAGAGAAGCTGTGGCTGCCCCATCCCTAGAAGTGTTCAAAGTCAAGTTGGAAGGGTCTTAGAGCAACCTGATCTAGTGAAAAGTGTCCCTGCCCATGGCAGGGGGTGGAACTGAATGAGTTTTCCTTTAGGTCCCTTCCAACCCAAACTTTTCTGTGATTCTATGATTTCCATTCTGAAATTTTCCCTTGAGGTCATGCTGCAGTTTGCTTTGTGCCTGGCTCTTCTTGATTAGTCCAGTTGGATCCTTAATACTGAAAAACCATAGGAAATCCTTCCTTTTTGCAGATGTCAGCTGTCTCCACATACCCAGCCCTGAAAATGGGAATAACATAATTCATCCCCTCCCTGTAGTAGTAAAGGCTGCAAGTCTTTCTGGTCAACAAAGGTCAATGCACTCAAGACACTGAGACTGCCCATTCACAGGAATAACTTGTGGTTGTGGAGTTTTTGCTTTTCAGACAGATGGACATCACAGCAGATGCTTATCTACTGCGCGCAGGGCCCTCATGATCCCTCTTCTTGGAAAAATGGAGATTTAAAGTGTGGCTGCCATATGGTCTGGTCCAGTTCCTGCTAAGATAACAGAGATACAGAGCCCTCTAAAGATATCTTTTTGACTATGGTGTGGATTTGGACTATGTGTGAAGCCAGCATAGATTTTGAAAGGTCTAACAGGTGCTAATTATTCAAAGATAACTTACTTTTGTTTGTAAACCAGATGGCTTGACAAAAATGAGGATGATGGTCAGATTGTCCGAGAATTAGTGCCTGCTGGGGAGTCACCATTGCTAAAAAGTGAGTTTAGCTTGAAAAAAAGAAGGTCTGGGTTTGAGTTGTACCATTTATTTGCTTTATTCTTCTTGGTAATCCTTATCAGTTTCCAGTAAATCTACTGGGCTTTTTTTGCCATCCCTATGCAAGGAACTGCAGTAGGTCATGCTGCTGGAAATGCCTCTGAATCTTAGATTCTAGTTTATGAATGGGATTAATTTGTATAAAAGAGCATAATAATTGCAATATTATATATGTGTAAAGAAACTTTGCCTTTTAATGTTGTGATTTGTTTAAGAGCTGTTTTCTTGTATATTTTTCTCTGAAGGATCTTGAATTGCTACTCTTTTAACAGAGTAAATTCCATCAAATAACTCTTCTTCTCAGAAGAAAATCACAAAAAATATTGTATTGTCCTTTTCTGGAGAACCAGGGCTCCAGTGTTACAATTTTCTTTAGAAAATGGTGCTTGCAGAGTGCAGGTTGTTTTGTTAAAAAAAAAAAAAAAAGTAAAAGTTATTGAATTAAATTGTAAGTATAAAAATAGTGAAATAATCTTATTTGCCTAAGTGCATTTTATGGGTNAAGTTATTGAATTAAATTGTAAGTATAAAAATAGTGAAATAATCTCATTTGCCTAAGTGCATTTTTATGGCTTGGGTAATCATCTAACACTGAGAGGGAGGCGTACAGAATATTTTAAGCTTAGCAGTGTAACTTTTGGTTCTCTTATGTTTTGGTGAATATCTCCAAGGTGTGACAGTGCTTCTCCAGTGTGGGCTAAGATGCTGGATGCATAAATGGACGACAGAGTCATTTCTGTGTCTGTATCTGGAGCCTTCCTCCCCTATGTCTTTTTTGAAGCCAACTGCCTGTCTGAGCACTGGAAATGCCACTCACATGTCTGTGTTCTGTACATCAATCTTACTCCAGATGTCAGTTATCACATCAGCGTGAAGACGGGAGATATCCCTGGTGCCAGCTCCGATTCCAAAGTTTTCATCAAACTCTACGGTGAAAAAGCAGACTCCAGCAAAGAGCCTCTCTTAGTCTCTGATAATGATCTAGGCAATTATTTTGAACGTGGTCGAGTGGATGAGTTTACTCTAGATATGATGGATATTGGAAAGGTAAGAATTAATTGCAGGTGGCTCCAAACTTTGTGCAAGTGTCTGAATTCAGAATCAAAATAACATTTGGCATTGAATGTGATGAAAGAATCTTTGACATTTACATTGAATATAGATTATTACACCAGGAATCTATTGTACATGCTGGCATGTGAGGAGTGTTTTAAGTTTATGTAAAATACACACAAAAATTATTCACGTGAACACGGTGGAAGAACACAGTGCTGGGGTAAGGAGATTGTTACATATTAAGTAAATTCTGTTGTGTTGGGGTTTTTTCCTGCCCTCTGGGGTTTTTTATACGATTTTTTCAAAGATCAACCGAATACTGATTGGACACGACAACGTGGGTCTCCGGTCCGGCTGGTTCCTGGCCAGTGTCCAGATCACAGTTCCAGTCCAGGGAAGGCAGTACATGTTCCCCTGCAACCGATGGCTTGACAAGGATGAGGCTGATGGCAGGGTGGAGGTGGAGGTCTACCCAAGTGAGATTGTGCCTATTGAGAAATGTAAGAGAAATGTAAAACGTGCTGTTTTATAGTTGGGACTAAATCTGTACTACTACCATTCTTGAGGACAAGGTCACATTTGTATTAGACACTAAAAGTCGCTTTCTATGAGCTCATGTTGGTGAGGAAAGTAAATTGTTCTCCTCATGTTTTCTTTTGTAAAAGAGTTAGAAAAGCGATACAGAGATTTTCATCTCCTTTTCCTGAGACTGTATGAAAAATTTGCATCCTGGGCAGCATAACACAGCACAAGACAATGTGCTTCTTCACTATAATATCAGTGGGTTCTGCTTTTTTTACACATTTATCTGCCCCAGTCCTTTTTTCCCTTTATGCACATGTTCTGTCTGTCTTTATTACCCCATTTCCTGAAAGGGAGAAGCTTTTTGATAAATAAGGACCAAACCCTTACTGCCCACTTGAGTTTTATCAGTAGATCCATTTTCTTTTAAGGCTGTGGTTAAAATTTGTCGTCAGATCCTTAGAAAGAATGCTGTGTTTTTGCCCCGCTTCTCTGTAACTCCCTCCCTTGTACTAAGGAGATCATTCAACCACACTACAGTTAGTACTGAAACAAAATTCCCTTTTAAGGCTCTGTTTTACACCCCTCTGATACTGGCTTAATACTTGTAAAAGGAAAACTATTAGGTTAGTCCTCAGTGAAGTGTTCTGTTATCTCACATTTATTTTGGATAAGAGCGAGTGGTCGGCTACGTGGACATTTGTTAAGACAAGGTAATTTAATTTCAAACCTGAGCCCCTAGGAATGTTGTTATCTGAGTTTCTCTGCTGATTTAATTGCTTTATTTTTGGACTAGTGATAAACTATGAGGTCTCTGTAGTTACCGGAGACGTGCGAGCTGCGGGCACCAACGCCAAAGTCTTCATGCAGATTTATGGTGAGACTGGCAAAACAGAATTGATCATCCTAGAAAACAGATCCAACAACTTTGAAAGGGGAGCCACCGATATCTTCAAGGTATGATGAAGGCAGTCACTGCTGCTTTTAAGAGAGGAAAGAAATAATCTGCCAAAACTGAGAACTCAATTAACAAGTGCCCCAATCATGAAAAAAAACAAACAAACAAAAAAACCCCACAACATACTTTTAAAGAAAATTGCAGGTCTGACAGTATCTGCTGTCCTCCGTCCATGATTTCGGGAGGTATTTTATTTCTTTTGTGGAGTTTCATATTTTATGGAGGGACTTTCAACCTTTGAGGGGCTGGTGTCAAGTGTGTCACTGACATACATGATCTAATAGCAGCCATAGTTTATATTTACTTTCTAAAGGAAGTACTCATGTAGGATCTTGAACTTTGACCTTAAAACCTTAAATTTTGGGTCTGACCACAAGTTATTGTCAATTTTCATTGTGTAGTTGGGGAAAAAAGCCCCACAGCTGTGTAGAGTAAGGAATCCTGTGTTTGCCTGTATTCACACACACCATTAACCACAGGTACAGGTGCCAGCCCTGTAGAGGTTTGCAGCTGTAATTTCTGTGAACGTGCAGGGGCCCTGTGGGTTTCACAGTGCCTGTAGCACAGTTCCAGGGAGCTCTGCATAGCCATGGCCCCCAAGGTGTACAGCTCAGTCCTCCAGTGATCAGGAAGGTCAGAATTTAGGTTTATACAGCAGAGCCCACGCCTCTTACTGAGCAAGCCACCAGTAAACAGAGTGCTTGCAGGGCTGAGAAGCCTCAGATGTAACTCAGGTGAGTGAGCCAGGACGTGGCTAAAACAGCAAGAGGTGCTGGGCTGATGAGGCTGAGCAGCAGGTGTGATCACAAGGTCGTCAGGCATCCTCTCCCTTTTGGACCAAGGTCCTTTTCTGCCTTTTTAGCTTGGGTTTTCTATCCAGAGAGAACAAGCTCTGGGGGAAAGGAATGGTCTTAGTCATTGCCCTGATGTGGGATCACAGCAAAGACACAATGCTCTGTCAGGACATGTGAGAGCCACGTCCTTCTGTATTGAAGGAGAGACCAACATCTGGAGAGTAAAGCACAGAGTGCAGATGGAAGCAGGATTTAAGGCACATCTGTCATATGTGCTCACAGCACAAGGTCCGGCACAGTGGTGCCTGCATCTGCTTATGAATTTGCAGTCCCACAGAGGTTGGACCCATCTCAGCATAGTTAAGCTTGGAGCTAATTGCTGAAGCTCCCCTGAATCATCAAGACTAGGATATCCTTCCTACTGTCACTGGCCAAATGGAGGTGCCTTTATCCACAGCTTTACCAGTTTTGTAATGCGTATTTTTGAGATCAGTTCACCTCCTCCTGCCTCATTTTCTTGCTTTACCGAATGGAGTTACTGATGTTTATCCATTTTTAATGAGTTTTTGGGGATTTAAAATGACTAGTACCTTATAAATGTTTGCTTTTTTTAAACTCTCTATAATTTTAAGATTACATTTGTCTGATTTTAAAGGCAATAAGCTTTCTAAAATTTATGAGTAAAAGCTATTAGCCAATATCAGATTTGTAATAAAGCCACATGTACAGTGTTCTGTTTACATAGCCATGCTTATATCCTCTCTCAGATATTTATTGCCAGATTTCAAAGTTATGCCCATTCCTGTGCTTTTTTTTTCTATAAGCTCACAAGGCAGAAGCTCCAAAGCATTAATAAACAGATCCTCTATCTCTTTCTTTATATGAATATTTACAAAAAGATACAGGCAAAAATAAGATTCTGTGAGCTACATGCTAATGGAAAATGCCATCAGTCATGGACAAGGCATGCAGGATGAGTACAGCAAATCTCAGGGTAAAGCCGTGTAAGGAAAGATACATTCTTTATGTCAGGACAGTGGGATCAATTTTGGTTTTCTGATAAGCATCTTGTGTGCAATTGATTTTGTTTTAATCTACAAAACGCTTCTAGACTAAAACCTTACATGCCAAGTTCCAGATTTCAGCCTGAAGCAAATGTTTGCAAGTTTTATGACATAAACTCTGCACAGCAGCATAAGCAATCATCAGAAACAAGTCATGGGTTGTTGAAGGATTGTGTGGAGCAAAATCTTCTATCCAACTTCATTAGGTAGTAATCCGGACAGATAATCTAAACCAAGAAGGTTTTGTGTCTGCTCTGCTGACTAGAGGGATGTAAATCGTCTTACTGATCAGCCTTCTGCCACCAAAGCACTGAAACCACTAATGATTGTATCATCTCTGCACACTGGCAAAGTGAGGAAATACTTCTCTAATTTTCCAGATGAGAAGGAAGGAGAAGGGCACTCCAAACCCACAGCCCGTGTCAGAGATCAGGTTATATGAGTTAACTGGCTTTCCACTATACCATTATTGCTTCTTGCTGGGTTCATATCCTGTGCTGAGTATGAAAGGTCTCTTATTATTAATTTTCAAAATACCTAATGCACTGAGAATCTGTAAAAACCTGATATGGTATTATGGCATATTCATCTTTGATGATGACTCAGAGACTGTACTGCTAAAGAGAGCAGTGGGGAAGCAGGGAGTTCAATAAATACAGATTTAGCTCCTATCCTCACCATGGTTGCTCTGAATGTCTGCTTGGATGGTATTTGGTAATGGACAGTATGAAATAGTTCAGCAGGAGGGAAAAGGTAAAGGTAAACTTGCATAAAAAATTATCCTTGCTTAGATATTTTGGGTGATAGAGGCGGTGCTCCTCATTTTTAAGAGTGTGCTTTATGAAATTAAGATGTCTTCTGTCCTCCTGGGTGCTGACTTTCCCTTGGTGGCAGAGAGAGGCTGCAGATGTTGGCAAGATCTATAAGATTCGGATAGGCCACGACGGGACAGGCATTGGGGATGGCTGGTTCCTGGAGAGCGTCACGCTGAAGCGCCTGGCCATGAAAGCAAAGGAGTCTGACGAAAAGAAGAAGAAAAAGACATCTGATGAGGAGGAAGTAGAGGAGACTGAGGCAGAAGAAGGAATGGATGTCTATACGTTTGTGGCGCATCGCTGGTTGGCTAAAGACGAAGGGGATAAGGAGCTTGTGGTGGAGCTGGTGCCTGATGGAGAATCTGACCTGGAGGGTAAATACCCAAGGGAAGGTCTGTGTGTGTGTATGTGTGTGTCCAGCCTCTGCATGAAGGATGACAACCACACTGTGGAGCTTGGCAGGACCATTTATGCCCCCACAACCACAGGGGGTCCCAGGCCTGCAGTGTATCTTTTCCCATGCTTTGGCTGATCAACGCTAGGGAGGAAGAGGATGGTGGTTAAACTATGGCAGAGCATGGAGGAGATTGCCTATGGTTGGAATATCCTCAAGGACTTCTATAGGATTCAACAAAGGTTGTCTGGGAGCACATGGGTCAAGAGTCCCACAGGTTGCCTCTGTGGCTGAGAATACAGCAACATTTAATTATTGTTACAGCAAATGGCAGGGGCTGGAAGAAAACAGAGCTGCTCATGTTTTAAGACAGATGCAAACAAACTCCAGGCAAACTCTTTCCGTGCTGGCATTTTGGGGCCTACGTGCTTTCATGGTGAGCCACAGATCTGATGAAATATGGCTGTTTCCCATCTCCTTCTGATCTGCCTTTTCAATTTTGCTTGCAGAAAATACGTATGAAGTCCACATCCTCACTGGGACTGTGTGGGGGGCTGGGACGGATGCTAATGTCTTCTTGAGCATCTATGGTGTGGAAAGAGGAGACACGGGTGAGCGCCAGCTGAAAAGGTCAAATAACCTCAACAAGTTTGAGAAAGGACAGGTAATGCATGAACTCCACTCACTCAAGCGAGCAGAAGGCTGGCAGGTTCTCTCAGTTGTCCATTCAGTACAGTCTCTTCTCTGTAAGGCTGGGCTTCTTTCAAACGTCTTTTATTTCTGAAATATATTGTGTAAAGCAAAATGCCTCTAAACATTTTCCAGGGGAAATTCATTTGAATAATAAGCTGAACACCAATTCCATACTGGCGCCACCTTCTGCATCTGCTTCCTGTAAGCATTCTGGTAATAATGCTTCCTTTCAGGAATACTTAAAGCTCACAAACTTTAAATTAATATTGGAGAGTATTTGTGGGGCAGCTCAAGTATGTAGGTATTTAAATTGCAAATACTATTTTACATACTCTACTCAACCAGTTAGGGGATAAAAAAAAATATTGCACAGTGTGCTGTAATTACATTATAATCCAATCCAATTAAAAGAACATCTTTTGTATGTTGAGTATTCGCTATTAAAAAGTTTATGAACAATTAACAAGCTACTATTATAGCCAAGAGTTTTTCAAGGAATAATTTTGAGGAACAAAAAATTATAGAAACAAAAAGCAGCTGTGGAAAACTTGCAACCACAAAAAAAGAGCCTAAAGTTGTTAAATAAGCTGTTAGCCATGATTTATGATCTTGGCACTGGTGAAACTGCAACCTGCACATGGTTCTTCATTCAATGGGAAGAGCTCCAAGCTGCAAATGTAATACTCCTCACTTTTGGGAGCACAAACCTGAAGTCTACCAACATATTAATCACATTAAGATGTTTAAAGTGTTATGATAACAAGGACCATCCTATCACAATAACATAGCTAATAAATGATCCTCTTGGTTGTGGTAAATGACCAAATGAAGATATTCTGAAATATTTGAGATAAAGCGTATGGACTATTTTGGAGCCATCCCACGCAGAGCCAGGATTTGGACTCAGTGATCCTTGTGGGTCCCTTCCAACTCTGGATATTATGTGATTCTGCATAGAGGTGCACAGGAGAATTTCTATGCAGTCAATATGCTTTTGTCCAGTTCCAGATTCAATCTGTGCGAAAATAACAAGCCTGAAAGGAATGATATTTAGCAGAGAGAATTTAAACCTAGAGGAAACTGGGAATGAGGTAAAGAAAGGAGTGAAGGGGTGGGCAGCTCCATGGCTATTACTGCCTTGTAGGAGCCAAACAAAAGTGTTAATGGGAGACCTCACAGCTCTGTAGTTATTTTTTTGTACATTCACACAGAGAATAAAAGGAGAACTTAAAAACTGCTATTTTTTAAATGGAAAAAAAGATTACCCTTGACCATTTGCTGCCTTTGTTTCCTTCTTTCTGGGAAACAGTCATTTGCCTCTTGCCTCCTGTGCAGGTGGATGTGTTCACCATCAAAGCCATCGACCTGGGTGAGCTGAAGAAGCTGCGGATCCGCCACGATAACTCTGGTGCTAGTCCAAGCTGGTTCCTGGAGAGGATAGAGATCATTGACCTCAAAGAAAGTACCACGTGAGGAGCTGTTGTGGCCTTTTCATGTGGTCAGCAAAGGGGCCACGTTCTCAGGAGCCTGCAGAGCTGTGGGGAGGCAGAGGAGGTGCAGAAGGGCATGGTGGTAGCCCCTCACCCGCTCACTAGAGCAGGCATCCTTTGGCAGCCTTGTGGTCCCTGTGCCATTGTGCAGACTGTGGGGCCATTCTGGGGCACCTGTGTGGGGGTTTCTGCTGTCCAGCAATCTCTGCAGTTTGGGAACCAGCAATGCTTTGAAGGGAACCTCAGCTTTCCTCTGTTTCTCCTGGGAGAGACTCGACTCTCCTTCCTGCAGCAGAGGCTGCACTCACTTCCTAGGCCCCACTTTGGAAGTCTCTGATCTCACGTTTTGTTTGTCTTCTGTACTTAAAGCAAAGAGCTGCGCCGAAAGCAAAACCTAGTCTAAGGAAACTCCAATGATTTTCACAGACAGTTGGATGAGCAAAGAATGGGCTGTTCAAAACCCGAAATGCAGGCTAGCCTTTGGGCTGGAACATGCTTGAAATCACATGCTTAAAAGTTTTGCAGTGCTCTGGTGGGTGGGACAAGATGGGTCCAGTCTTCATAAACATAAAATGCCTGGGAGACTGGAGGTTCCCTTGAGTTACTGAACTTTTTCTGGGAGTGAAATTAAAACGAATCAATCATGTGTGGCTGGCAGCCCAGAAACAGCACTTTGTAGTATGTGCTCCATAACCTACTTATGGATTTAGTTCCCACAAACACCAGAACTCAAGGATGAAAATAGATGTATTGTTCAACTCTGAGTAATCTTCTTGTTTAACTTTCTCTTCAAGCAGCCTCTGATCTGTGCTTGTTTATGTTATTAAAGTAAGCTCCGGGTGCTGCTGTCATTTTGTAGGTATTACTTCCCGTGCCAGCGGTGGCTGGCAGTTGAGGAGGATGACGGTCAGATTGCCAGGGAGCTGGTCCCAGTGGATGAAGCATTTGTAAAGAAAGATTCGGAAAATGATGGCCAGTCTCTTGCAACGCTGGGCCTGGAACAGAAAGGTTTATGTTAGCCTTGTATTTCTACCAGTGTGGGGTTGGAAAGAAACGAAGTTATTAGCACTGCTAGGGCAGTAGCAATTAGCAGTAGCTCACTGGAGTGTGAGCAATTTTGCCCCAAAATGAAATTTTCACATGTGGGTGAAGTGTCAAGTGTGTGTCAGACAGTGAGGAGCTGACCCTCCTCATTTTCAGTTGATTTAATCATCTTGCAAGATTGGACCCAAAATGACAAAGATATGAAGATGGGCAATATTTTCAGTCATCATTTCTGAACTGAAATGCATATTTGTTCCTAATATCTAAGGAATAAATCTCATTTCACATTATGAACTGTAAAGGTTAAATATTTCAACGTGAAACTGAACAGAGAGCAAACACACCCAGATAAAAGGAAAGGACCAAAATTTATCTCACTTTCCATTTTTCTGCTTTTGTCTGTTGTCCTCCAAAATAACTTTGCCTCACTTGTAAATAATTTTGCATGGTAACCACAGAGCGCTGACACACTGCAGATCTGCTGCTGCAAGGTGCTGAGTGCCCAACACTCTCACTGGTTTCATAGCCAGTGAAAGGTTTGAAACTCTCCCCTAAGTTCCCCCTCAGACGCTTTTGAATATATGAATAATTTCTTCAAGCTGTGCAGTAAAAAAGATTCTACGAAGTCTTTATCCCTTCGGTTCAGGAGGACTTGCTGGTTGACCAGCATCTTGGAAAGATATGTCTAACTATGGAGGAAGTATTTGGAAATCTTGAGTAGGTCACAGCAGCACAGTGAAGACTATTAGATTTTTCCACCTTTTTTTATGAGTTTACAGCACTTGCGAAACAATGGTGCTATAGAAACCTCTCTATTGATGCTGTTCTGAAAGGTGTGTTTGTGAATACGAATCATATATGTCAGTGTACATATCTTCTGGTATGTGCTATATGTGCATATAATTTGGTGCCAATGAAATAAAGGGGATAAGTGGATTTTTAAAATGTAGTATGGTAGTTGGAGGCAGCTTTGAGGAGTGTTAGAGGTTCCCAGGCAGCAAATGGGAAGGCCTGAGCACATTTCTTATCTATGGATATGCAGGAAATGTAGTGAATGACTGGAGCAGCAGAAGATTCTGCAACCAGATAGCCCAGCTCACCTCAGGAGTTTCCACAGCATAGGACAGGAATTAGAGATTACAACATGGCTTTGCTCAGTCAAAATAAAACTCGAACCAAGCATAGTTTGTATGCAAGGAAAAGTAGAGTTAACTCCTGGTCAGACTTCACACTCTAAAATTAAGATATTTTATCTGGCAGCTAAATCAACAACATACACAGTGAAAGTGAAAACGGGGGACAAGAAGAACGCTGGGACAGATTCCAACGTCTTCATCACACTCTATGGAAGTAAAGATGATACAGGTAAGGCTTCAAATAATGAAAAAGCATGGCAACTCACTGTTGGATACCTGAAAAGGGAGGTCATGGTTTCCTTTTATTTCCTCAATACCCATTTCTCTCTCCTTTTAGTACAACTTCATGTTCTCGCAGTCAGTGCATCCATCGTGGTAACTTGGAGCACAGCACCAGCTGCTCTAAATCACTGCCAAACTTTGCAATGCTGATTTGCACCAGCTGCTGGTCTAAAGGTTTTAATTTCAATTATAGAAACAGCACAGTTGACTGGGACTACATTATTGAGTAGTGAATGCAGTGGATGATTTGCTTTCCTCAGCAATGAATCAGCATGCTCCTGAAACCCAACCCTCTCTGCCTCTTTGAGTGGCCCAGAAGTATTTAATCAGCTGATGAGCAAATCCTCTTGGAAGCAGCTGAGCCATGTGTGCAGTGGCTGGGATGCCTGTGAGAGTGACAGGGAACTGATGGGTAGCACCAATTTCTTTAGCTGCGAGCACAGCACAACAACATCATCCCTGATGCACTGCCAGAGGATCATTCAAGGGAGGAATTCTGTATATTTTGGATGTTGGTACAGATTTGGGTTCAGAGGGAGGTACAAAGCTCAGATCTTGAGATGAAAAGCCAATTTTTGCATTTTAGCCACTTCCTTCGTTCCACTGTTGACATTCCCAGAGGATTTGTTTCACATGCTGAACAATGTCCTTTTGCATCGCCACAACAGGGATAGTCAGCCTCAAGGCCTCAAAGATTAACAAGAACAAATTTGAGCGTGGGAAGGTAGATGAGTTTACAGTGGAGTCTGTGGACATTGGAGATCTGAAAAAAATCAAGATAGGCCATGACAATAAAGGTAAGATAATCTGCTTTGTAATGCAGTGTTTCTAGTGCACTAGGCACATTGCTGTATAAAATAACCTGCTTCCAAGCCCCCAAATGTAATTTACCTTTTGGTGACAGATCCTTGCTGTCATTTTGGCTATTACTGCTCCTATCTTTGCTGCTAATTCCATTCCCATGTGGCAATACAAGTTCAGTGGTGCTGACTTGCAGATAGCTTTGCATCCTCTCCCTCTGCGAGAGTCTCTATAGTGTTGCAGGCACATCTTTAGAGAGATTTCTCAGGTATCACCAAACTCCATATTTGCTGTTGTCACATTGCCTCATTTCTTGATTAATTTTTTTGTTGTTGGTCTGATCATCAAGTCTTGGCTGATTTTTAGACAGGTGTCTGTGTCTCTACCACAAACAAGGGAGGCAGAGGAGGGATGCGTGGCTCTCTTCCCCTGTGGGAACATGGGGAACATAAGGGACATGGTTGTTGATGACTGCTCTGTATTATTACAAAGGCTAATTGGAACAAGTGATGAAGCAATTAGCATTTCCACATGCACCTCTTCAGCCTGATATGTATAGAAATGTAAAGCATTTTGGTTCAATTCTGGAGCAATTGCACCCAATGATCGTTCTGTTATATATTCTATATTCCCTCCAGCAGAAGAGAGGAAGATTTATTTCTCTGGAATGCAGTCATTCTTACGCTGTTGTCTGTAAAGGCTTTGTGGGTTATTCACTGTTATCTCTCCAACCACAGGTAATTCAACTGGCTGGTTTCTGGAATGGGTGGAGATTGATGCCCCATCTCTGGGGCAGTGCCTCAAGTTCCCGTCTGGCCGTTGGCTGGATAAATCAGAGGATGACGGAGCCATTGAGAGAATCATCTTCCCTGCAGAACTGCAGACAACAGAGTACATCCCATGTGAGCAGAATGCCATTTCCCCAGGATACTCCCATCATAACAGAAGAAAAAATCTCTCTATCTCATGCAGTTTTATAGGCTTGGCCACTTCCTTGAACTGGCTTTGGAAAATGTATAAATAGATCACATCCCAACTATTCTAATTATTACAAGAAGGTTCTTCTGGGTGCTCTAAATTAACATTTCCTGCATTTGCCAAATCAGAGAATCATTAGAAGTCATGTGGATATGGATTATTATCTTTTTCTTCCTATTTGCCCATTCTCTCCAAGACCTCTGCTCATTCCAAACTTCTGCTAGCTCTTCCGCAGGGGAACACCCCCAGCTCTCCCAGCCTGGCTCCAGAGCAGAAGGGCTCCAGCCCTCAGAGCATCTCCATGGCCTCCTCTGGACTGACTCCAGCAGCTCCACGTCCTCTTTAAGCTGAGGGTCCCAGAGCTGAATTCAGTATTCCACTTTGTGTCTGAAAAATTAAACTGATTGATAGATACAGAGATACCTCTTACAGGAGTGAATGTAACCCAGCGACTTAGTATGTGCTTCTCATCTGTTTATTCCATGTTATCCAGTCAATACAAATATACATTCCAATCAATGTATATTTTGATGCAGATATTGACTATATAATTTATTAATGCCCCTGAATAGTTTAATGATGTAGGAAATTCTGGCATACTCTGCCTTTGAGTACATAGTTTGTGAAAGCCTCATTTTTGTCAGCAGTCCACATCCAGCCTTTGGAAGTAGTCAGGCCTCTCTGGCAAATAGTTTGCACCAGGCCCGCTGTCAGCTTAGGCTTTTCCACCATTTAAACCAACCCCACTGTGCTGTTTGCTACATTCTGGTTTCCTAACAATTAACCTGTGGGTTTCAGTTTGCCAGAGGTAACTAAACCAGCTTGATTTGTTTTATGATGACTCGTGCCAGAATTGTTTCACCATGAAAACATGTCATCCACAGTCCAATTAAAACCATCCCTGTGGGGATACAGCTTTAAAAGTGCCATGTAAATGAAATGGGCGTCTGACAGCTGAAAGTTGTGCTGCTGGTGACCTTGTTGGGGCGCTGCTTTGCTGATTCAGTTCTAAGCTGATGTTAATATTCAAGCAACAAGAGCAAGTGCTACAGACTTCAGCAGAGAAGATAATTTTTAATTCATAACGCATAGTGTGTGATTTTTTGGTCTCCAGGACTGGGATTTTTTCCCCTCTTCTTACATGCTGGAGAAGCTATTCCAGTTTACTTGCAGCACAGCAGAGCAGATTTCATTGGGCTGGCAGAAGGAATATTGAGTATCTTCAGGCTGACTCTCTGTAGCAGAAAACTTCTTCATCTGTGTCCTCCTGAGAGCTGTATTTAGAGAGCCTGAGCTTTTAATGAATGATTAGTCTCTTATATGCATAATCAGAGTTTCTCCAACAGTAACAGAGATGGTGCTGCGAGCTCTCTACCCTAACGGAGATGCTGAGTCTGGAACACAGCACAAACTGCTGTGATGTAAAGAGCAAAAATGACTGAAGTGTGGCAGAGTAGGAGGGTGCAGATGACGAGCAGCTAAAAGGATTGTAGAGAGGGATGGGAAATGATGGAAGCTGTTCTGGGGGTGTATGGGAGAGGGATGGCCAGCAGCAGATCCTGCTGGTAGCAGAATCCTGGTATTGAAGGCTGTGCTCATGGGTAGCGATGTGGACCGAGGGATAGTGTCTTCTTGAGGCAGGAGAGGTCCCTGCAGGCATTCAGTGATGCCCAAGCCTTACCTGATGTTTTGATTTCAGAAAGGATTTAAAGGAGTTTGGGACAGTATTCAGTTTGCCAAATGGCACACCTGAAATCACATGTCCTCACAACAGTCGAGTGTCTGAATTGCCATTATGATTATCTGGTCATTCAGGGGATAGATTTGGGGAGTGATTTGGCCAATCCCAAGGAAGATGCCCTTATCCCGTGACTGAGTGTTTCTTCAGACTTCACTGACTTTAGTGATTACATCTGGAGACGTACACACCTGTCTCATGTGCAGGTGAGTGTTTCTTCAGACTTCACTGACTTTAGTGATTACATCTGGAGACGTACACACCTGTCTCATGTGCAGGCATCTGAACCTATGTTTCTTACTCTGTGAGCTAAACACCATCTCACCTTGAAAAATGAGGATATATTCAGCACATCCATAGCAGAGCCAGGAACAGAGCCCCTGTTCCCATATTCCTGGGTCAGCCTTATTCCTGAGCAAGTCTGAGTCATACTCCAGCAGGACTCAGGACTGAGAAGCTGTGAAGATAGAATAGAACAAAAGAAGGCATCAGATTTTTGGGGTCATGGAACATTCTGGAGAAACCACAGGAATAGAATAGGGAAGTATTTATGGTCTTGATCATTACTGTTCTGCATTCACCATTGATCTGGTTGTAATTTAACCTGTTTGCCTCAGTGTTTCAGAGGAGGTGGTACTAAGTGAAAACTAGAACAAAGGAATAATTAGTTTCCTTATGATGGATTTTTGTCATGTGTTTAGTAATGGAAATATTAGGACTTTTTTGTCAATAAGACTATCTTGAATATTTTTCACTGCCTCCAGTTGTCTTAACTTCATCCATCTTCCTAATTGCTCAGAAATGTGTGAATTCACGTTTTGCTTTAATTCTTGAGCTGTGGAAGTAAATCTTGTTTCGGTAACTTTGGATGGCAGGTGTACTGAGTGTCATGTGATTAACCTAAAATCTCATTATATGAACACGCATCAAGGTCAATTTGCCTTATAAAGGAGAGGCAAATTTCCTTTAATAAGGAAATTCCTTTGTATTCTCGTAGGACTGACAGACTTGATAACTTGACCTCAAGTGTGTGATCCCTACCCTCTCCGCTTTCACTGTTGAGTTTTGTAATTTGCTTTTTATTTCATTACATTTTCCTTAGGAGCATTGCTATGCTGGTTACTCACTTCTTCTGGTTTGTTTCCATTTTCTGCCACTTCCTAAACCAGTTGTTCCTTACGAGATCACAGTCTACACCAGCGATATCTTTGGAGCTGGCACGGACGCGGATGTCTTCATCGTTCTTTATGGAAATGACGGGATCTGCACTCAGCAAAAATCCCTGTGCCTCAACAAGAGAGAGCAAAGGATGTATTTCGAAAGGAATTCAGTGAATCAGTTCATTGTGGAGGTGAGGTCGAAGCGTGGGGAGCACTGGGGAGCATGCAGTGGTAAGG